>CAUYSK010119184.1:0-86549 GCA_963575035.1 Avahi laniger | reverse complement strand
ATAAAAAGAGCTAAGAAAATTCTGGGGAAAAAAGAACATTGAGAGGAACTACCCCTATCAAATGTTAAACTGAAAAAGCCTCAGAGATTAAAACAATATAGTATTGGAACAGAAGCAGACAGATATAAGTGAAAAAAATTCTCGAAATGTACCCTAGTATATGACAAATGTAGCATCTCAAATAAAGGAGAAAAATGTACTTGTCTCAGTATATGTTGTTGGTACAATTTATATGCTATTGGGACAGCCTTGTTACCTGGACAGTCTCCAAATGGAGCAAAGATTTAAATGTTAAAAATTAAACTTAAAAGTGTTAGTAAAAAATACGTGTGAATTCATTTACACCCTTGGGGTGGGAAGGCCTTTTCTTATTATGATATAAAATCCCAAAACCATGAAAGAAAAGGTTGATAACTTTGACTACCTTAAGATGAAAAATTTCAGCTGGTAAAAGTACCCAACTCAAACTCAAATGACAGACTGGGAAAAATTATTTTCCTTTCTTATCATGGATAATAAGCTAATTTCCTGAGTATTTAAAGAGCTCCTACGAATCAAGAAAAAGCCACAACTCATAAAAATAGGTGAAAGATTTGTAACTGGTAATTTATAGTAAAGGAAAGATGGAGAGCTTTTAAATGTATGATAAGATGTTCTGCTTCACTCACAGTAAGAGAAATACAGATCAGAACTATCCTGAGATATAATTTTTATCTATTAGACTGGCCAAACTGCAAGAGTGGTGCAAGATACTGTCAACAGTGCTGTGAACAAACAGGCAGGTTGCTGATGGGAACGCAATTTCGTATTGCTCTTAGGGAGAGCAACTTGGCGATATTTATCAAAATTACAGATGCTTAGATCCGTTGGCCCAGCAATTCTATTCCTAAGAATTTGTTCTACAGATAGACTCTCACATATGAGAAATAACGTCTGGATGAAATTATTTATTATGGCATTGTTTGTAATAGTAAAAAGATTGGAAACTTAAACGTCCATCAAGAAGAAGGTAACATAAATTGTATCTCTGCAATAGAATACATACAGTTGTAAAAGAAATAAAAAGGTCAAGTAAGCCCTTTAAAAAGAGATATGGAAAGATTTCAAAGACAGAGCAGGTGAAAAAAGCAAGATGCAGGAAATACGTATAATTTGATACCATTTGTATAAAATGGAGACAAAAACATATCAGGATTGTTCTGTGCATGAACAGAAAGTTGCTAAAAGGATAATCTGAAAAGTAATTAACAGTGGTTCCTAATTGGGGGGTGGAGTGGGCAAGATGATAACCCAGCAGATGGGGTAGGTGTGACAGGGTGTATGTACCTTTTATACTTTTGAAATCTTGGCACCATGTGAGTGCATTTCCTACTCAGAATTTTAAGAAAAATAGCCTTCCTCTAGTTTAACCAAGCTAATGCTTGCGCACATTTAAAAAATATATTATTAATAATCCTAAAGATAAAAGTCCACGTCTGTATGACATACCTTTCATAAGAGTTAATATCTGCAGGAAAGAAGTGCAGTTACAGTAGTCACACATTAGGGTTCAGTGTACGGCTAGGCTGTGAGATTATCTGCTTAAGTAAGACCTACTGCCTTGATTATAGGAGCGGGGCGTATATAAACATACCCACCCAGCCCGTTCTCACTGGCATGTAGGGGATTTGTGAAATTCTAACCTGTTTACGGAAATTCACTCTGTCATCCAGACTCTAATGACTGTCATCACAGCCAAAAGATTCGGTTTGCCATAGGTGCATAAACAAGACTCCGCCCTCTGCTTTCCATCGCCGTCTCCTACACACCCCTCATTTTCTTGTGCTAGAACTGTCCCAGGAACCCCGTCTCTCTGCCTCCATGTCTCTTTGTTCTCCAGGCCATCCTACATACTGCAGCCAGATTAAGATTGCTAAATTCCTGCCACAGAAACATGCCGCTGAACAAGAGCATGCCACGTGTGCCTGGCCCTGGCCTGCCGTTTCAGCTCTCTCCCCCACTCCCCAGGGTGCACGCCCTGCGCTGTTGGGCCAGGCTGCTTCCTGAGGCTCCCACAGGCTGCACAGGGCTCTACCCCTGAGCCTACCTGAGAACCCTACCCTAGTCCTACCTGTATCCAGCCTCTTGCTAAAGGTCTAGCTCAAGACTGGCCTCTGATGAAACTTCCACAAACATGTTAAATACACACTCCCAATAAAGACAGCAACAGCAAGAGCAGCAACAAAACAACTCTTGAGAATTGGGTGAGCCCACAGTCTATTTGTTTGGTGAGTAGACAGAGCAAGATGGCAGAAGAAGTTATTGCAACTGGGTTCTAGTTCTATTGTAGCTGTGTCATTTCTGAGCCATTTGTGAGCAAATCACTTAACCTGTCTGATTCTGTTTCTCCCCTGGAAAGAGCAGTGGTCTGCTGTTGCGAGGGCTGAGGCCCTGCGGGTGAATGGTGTAAATACTATGCAAAGGAAGAGTGTTCTTGTCCTTCTACTGTCTGGGTCATGCGGATATTGACTTTAAAGCTTTACTTTCAATATTGTTGAAGTGGCTGTGGCTGCTGTCAAAGGAGGTTGCAGCCTAACTGAAGATTGCTGTGGTGTGTAGGGACTGATTTTGTGTGACTGTCTCCTCAATCTGTCCAGGTTTCCCAGGCTCGGCAGGACTATCTAGAGAACCACATCCAGACCCAGTCGTCTGCCCTAGATGATTTTAATGCCATGAACTCAGCCTTGGCATTGGATTCCATCGGCCTACAGGTACTGACCTGCTCACTGGTGGATGGGTCCCTCTGTTACAGGCCAACTCAGCTTAGCCAAGTGTGGGCCCTGACCCTTTGTAGAAGAGTAAGTCACAGAATGTCCTCAGCTCATTATTCAGAACCTTTTCAGCAGAGCCACAACAAAGACTGTGCCCAGAAGATGGCGAAGGAAGTTAAAGGAAGCATTTCCAAGCTGAGACTCCAAAACTTTGTTTTTGCCCTCATTGAAATGGGGGTTTAGATCCTGTGTTCAGTGTGATGTCCTGGTTCCACCGGATGCCCAGATGGTCCTCAGCATCAGTGCCCAGGACAACATATCAGCCCCCTTCTCCTTCCAGCCCCAGTGTTACGGAAGTTCAGCCAATCACAGAAAAGACAGGCTTAACCAAAGTCAGTCTGTACCCTCACGTGCAAGTCACTCCCAAAGGCCTGTAAGCAAAGCGCTCCCAAAGGCCTGCTTTGGGTCTGGTTTACCCCATAGCCTTTGTTTTCCCTTCCTCCTGTCATCAGGGGGCTTTTTCTTAATTTAGAAATTATTTTGCGTCGCAAAGAATCATGTGTCTTTCAAAGAATGCCTTGCAGTAGCAGAGAGGAAAACAGGAAGACCCAGTCTCCTCCATTGGTGAAAATGTGTGTTGTCACCCACTTCCAGGGACTATTGTCTTGATTAATTTCATTTGCTAGGAGCTAACGGTTCAAATGCTCCCCACTCTTACTCTTCAAACCAAGTCCCCTACCAAACATGCAGATTAGCTTGCAAATGTTCAAAACAAAGCTTTGTATTTACTTGAAAAAGCTTCCCTTGGCCTCAGTTTCCAAACGTAAGAACAACGGTTTCTGCCCCTCCTCCAACTTTACTTGGCTCTTATCTTTTTACCCTCCTCTTAAAAGTTCCACAAATGATTTCAAATCCCTTCTGGTCCTATATAAATAATTTGCTAGGTAAACAAACACATTTTCATGTTGAGATTCTCCACGTCCCCTAGAGCCTGGTATTCTCTGACAGCAGCTGACAGGCAGTGGTGACAACAGCAGAGCTGGGCCACTGTCCAAGAGTGGGTCTGGGTGGGCCCCGTGTTTGGGTTTGTCTGGGATGCCCATTTCTGGTGGGGCCCCCACCCTTTTCCTGGCTCTCTGTGGCGTGTGCCAGTTTCCCCCTGGCCTCCCGCCAAGGCCCGCTTTGGGTCTGGTTTACCCAGTAGCCTTTGTTTTCCCTTCCTCCTGTCATCAGGGGGCTTGCCAGCCTCCCTCCGCTTCCCTGGCAGGCAGACTTAGCCCACTCCCAGACAACCAGGAAGGGCTTTACCTCACCTGAGTACAGAATTCATTGCTATCTATACTATGTGTCTGGTTTTTCTTTCCAGAAAAACATATTTGCAAGCATTTTCTGGCAATTCTTCTGATTTGCCATGTGGCTGACACTCCAGGCATTGACCGCAGAGGTCAGCTATTGGAAGGGTCAGCCCCAACCCAGGCTCCCTGACTGATTCCAGTGTCTTAGTCCTGGGCATCCAAAGGAGCCTTCTAACTGTAAGATTAAACATTGTTACCAGAGGTGGAGGTGGGGGAGGAGCAAGGCGCCATCTCACAGCAGGAAACCTGGCCCAGTCTGAAGGTAGATCCAGGGCCTCAGCCTCTTCCACTGGCCCATTCCACCCAGGAAGACCAGACCCTGGATTTTATTCCATAGAATATCAGAGCCAGAAAGAACTGTTGAGATGATCTCCACTCACTGAGGCCAACAGAGAGCAGTGACATGAACAAGGTGCCTCTAGTTAGTGGCAGAGCCAGGATTAGAAGAGTCCTGCTCACCTGGGCCAGATTGCGGGTTTTCGTACAGATGTAAGGGTAGTGTTTGTGAAGCCAGTAGGCTTGCGGGAGGGAGTGATTGGGCTAGGTGGTTTCTAAAGCCCCTTGAAGCTCAAATGTTCTGTGATTCCATGTTTCCAAATGTCTTCAGTATTTCCTTTAATATGTAATTACTGCCTTCAGAAATCCTTTTTCCCAATTCAAGTAAATCTAAGAGAGAGAGTTTCATTATTGTCCAGCTTCTCAAGAGAGGTTTATTATTGTCCAAAGTGGAGGTTGAGCAGTTGGGGAAGCTGCAGAGTCTAATCATCTAACAGGGAAGACAAAGGTGTTGGAAGCCACGTCCAGCACCAGAGCCCCCCAGTCTTCCAATGTGAAGTTGTAGATGACTTTGGGGGGGTGGTAGAAGGTTTCCCCCGCAACCCAGTGTCCAATGGCAGGAATTCTGTGGAAGCCATTTCTCCGTAAGAAGAGGTAACCAAGTAGAAACCAAAGCAGTAAATAGCAACATTATTAATTTAAACATTCTTGCTCCAGTGGGTGGCCTGGAGCAATAATCAACAGGCTTTTGACACTTGTCAGGCACTTGTCTAAGTCACCAAGCTCTGTTCCTTGGCACTTCTCTGTCACCACCCATCTCTGCCTGAGAGAGGGAGGTGAAGCATTTGCAGGCATGGGTGTGACTCCAGCCATGTCCCTACCCTGGCAGGCAGTCTAGACGTACAGAAGTGACGGCTCTTTTAAGAAAAAATGAGAATATCTCCATTCTATAAAGCTCAGATTTTGTTTTCTGATTTCATTGTGGGAATTTGGAAAATACAGAAAAAACGAAAAAGAAAATAAACATCCATAATCCTATCACATAGTAAAATCTATCGCTTGGAGTTCCTCCTAGTCTTTTCTCTCTTATACATAAACACACATTTGAACAAATGCTTATACATATTTTTCATAATGGGATGTATTATATAATACTTACTATTTTCAAACCTGTTTTTTTTTTCCCCACGTGAAATGAAATATTATGAGCACTTTTCCTCAGGAAGACTCCATTTTAATCCATTTCCATCCATCCTGAGCAGTGGCAAGTGGTGGTGACGACAGCTGTGGGGTGTTGTGGCGGAGGCTGGCTGTCCCACCAAGCTGCAGGGGGACAGACCTCCTGACCACTGTGGGAGGTCCACAGTCCCTCGCACAGCAGGGGCCTAGGCTGGCAGCTGCCGTGGCCCGACATCTACCTCGGTGGTTAGTGGTAAAGGGATGTCCCAGTGCATGGCTCCAGCCGTGACTTTTCATACCACGAGATCTGGTTTTGTTTTTATTTTCATCCAAACAGAAAACCCTCGTGGATGTGACTTTGGAAAACAGCAACATTAAAGATCAAATCAGAAATTTGCAGCAGACCTATGAAGCATCCATGGCCAAACTGCGGGAGAAGCAGAGGCAGTTAGAGGTGGCGGAAGCTGAAAACCAGCTCCTGAAAATGAAGGTAGAGTATGTGAGCTCAGATTTCCTCCTGAGCTTTCTCTTCTCTCCTTCTCCTCTCTCTCCTCCCATCTTCAGTGCTTCCATTTCCGGTTCTCCGTTCTCTTCTTGTGGCCAACTCCATCGGGCTTGGCTCGAAGGCACCGAGGAGGTGTCTGTGTTCACAGTCTTCTGTCCAGATTGGGGGTGCTCCATAAACGCCCCCAAGGGGCACTCCTGCCCTGGGCCCCAGTGGCCTCAAGGGCTACTGAGACCATCACATGGCATTGCCGTTGCGTGCCTCCGAAGGCAGTTGGGATGCCCACAGGTCTGGGATTTCGGAAGCTTTGGAGATCTCTCCCTTCCTGTTTAGATTTTCTTTGAGGTCCCAAGACATATTGTTCCCCGGTCCTTGGGCTCTAGCCCTTTCTCATGGAGAAAAGTGAGGGTGACTAAGGATTCTGGGGATGTTCTTGCCTCCCAGGCTGTGTGTATTCCTTAGCTGGAGGCATTCATGCCCCTCCCAAATTTGAAACATGGATAGACTTTTTACCCAGTGACAGGAGCAGACCCATAAATGGCTCATAGAAGGCACTCAATAAACTATGTCCTGAATGGATTCTTTTTTATTTAAGTCTGTGGTTTTAAAATTGTGTTCAAGTACAGGCTTAGGCTATGTTATGGGTAGTGTAACCACATAATGTATTACTCAAATTGGAATATGTTAGAGAGTGAAAAGTGGTGCTATTAATAATTTAGTTAGGGAAACCAACTAGGAAGTATGGTCCCCTCCCTGTGGGCTGCCTGAGACGGGACTGGATGGGGGTAGGGGGCTGCCACAGTCCTGGGGATCTGCCGGCACAGTCCTCATGGCCTGGCACAGCCATCCTGGGAAGCTGTAGAGTAGATCATCTCCCCTTTACTTTGACTTCGAACGGGGCAGCTCTCTCTTTACTTTGTCATACATTGTATTTCTGAGTAAGAATTACTTTGAAAAAATATTTGTTGCTGAAAAAGTCTGAAATTACTGATTTAAGTCTTTCCTTTTTTTCCAGATTAGGAGCTTTATTCAATCATCCATTGCACAAGTATTTCTTGAGGGTCCGTTAAGTGTGTCTGTCCTGTTCGTTCCTGTTTGTTCCAGAGGTGTCATGCCATCAGACATCTGGGGACTTTGTTAGGTTGCTTCCAGGCCTTTAAGGCCAGCTAACAGTTGCCTGTTTTAGAGACTGACGCTTGTTTTTATTCAGACCAGTGGAGTTAAAGAGGTTTTCTGCTACTCTTTGTCTTCTTTTACCCCCAAATAAAAAAAGAGTCCCAGGGACTCAGGGTGTTCCACATGACCTGGATGCAGAGAGAACAGTTTGTTTGTTGGCTACCTAACCTCTGAGTACGAGAGACAGAGCCCTTCGGAGCAGTCTGTGTGCGCAGTGGACATCGAGTCCAGGGTGCACTGGTCTGTCTCAGCTAATGCTAGCCTCTGCTCAGGATTTTCCATTGGGTCTTGGTGCCAACACTTGCCCAGTGATGAGAAGGGAGAATTAAAGGGCATCAAGAGAGATGTGTCACTCCTTTGATGTAAACGTCATGTAACCTATCAAAGTTGGACAATACCTGTCGTATCCAGAGGTTAGGTAGCCAACAAACCCAGCTCTCTAGAACAGTCAATAATGTGGAAGGAAGGGTCAAGAGCAAACCTTCAGCAGCATAATGGCACGAAGTCCGCATGTGGGGACGTGGCCTGGGCCAACAGGAAACACCAGCCACCACCAACATAGGCCCTGCCCACAGCTCCACGGACTTCTCACCTCCTAAGCTGGACCTGCTCTAGCCACTGGGGGTGTCCACTTAGTGCCCCCCAAGCTAGGTTTGAGTGTTTCCAGAGGCAGCATTTAGGAAAGCAGAAAGACATGGAAAGGATTTCTTATTTGAGCTCGACTTAGTCTTACGTAGAGACTGGCTTCACCAGTGCAGTGAAGGGAACTGCTTAGGGAAGGAGCTTTCTGAAAAACTCACCCATATGAAGAGCCTTTGTCCTGGTGATGCTGTGTTAATCAGTGCAAACGCCACTTTTTATTTTTCTGTGGCTCTGCTCACCCCTCTTCCTTCTGTCTTTTCCCATGAGTTCCTGCTTCTCTCTGCTACAGAACCCGGTGGGTGAGTTTCCCACCTCTGTGAGTCCGCACATGATATGTACAGGGTGGAAGCGGCTGATTCTCCTGGAACCTGCAAACGCTGTAGCTCTGATGTGAGTCCCTTTGCAGATGGAATCGTCCCAAGAAGCCAATGCCGAGGTGATGAGAGAGATGACCAAGAAGCTGTACAGCCAGTACGAAGAGAAGCTGCAGGAGGAGCAGCAGAAGCACAGTGCGGAGAAGGAGGCTCTTCTGGTGTGTATGTTGTAGCTGCCAATGTAAGATAGCCGGGAGCCCTTGGTTCGTTATTGCTGGGGAGGTTTAAACAGTAGAGATTCTGCTTAGAGGCGAGTTAGTGGACTCCAGCGTGGGTGAGGGATCAAGGAATTATTCGTTTGCTCATTCACTTCCCTCTCTCTATCTCTCCCTGCATTCGTTCGACCCCCTGCCTGCTCAGAAGAGCCCCCGATCTCTGTCTCTAAATACACGCCTTTCTCCAGCCCATCTGACCATTGGCCATCGTCCACGCAGATCCTGGGCTTGCCTGCAGCTGCTCCCTTCCTCTCTCCATTTGCCCCTTTCTCCCTGAAATTTCCTCCTCCTTGTCCTTGATCCTAGCTAAACTCCCTGAAAGCCACGACAGTGCCACCCTCTCCATGCATGAAGTCTCTCCCATCCACACAGCCAGAAGTGTGCTCTGTCCTTGGGAAGCTCACTCTCTCTCTCTGCTCTTTGCTGTGGAATTCTCTTATGCCACTGTGTGTCTCACCTCTTGGTTTCTCAAGGACAGCATAAGTTCCTTGAAGGCAGGGACGCCATGTCTGGCTCACCTGTGTGCTTGGAGGCTAATAAATGTAAACGTGCTGAATGATTGGCTGGGTTTTCTCCTTTGGAGTGAGCTGGTGCAGTGCAGGATGGGAGAAAGATCTGGGGATTCTGTATTCCATTCCAGATCTGGCTCTAATTCCCTTATGGCAAATGGAATGATACCCTGAGTATCTACTCAGTGTTAAGTAAACATTCGTGGGCCCTTTTGACACCTTTTGGACATAAGGACTGAAGGAAAAAAAGGAGACAAATTAACGGTGCCCATTAAAAAGCCACAGGCTGTGTCTTTATCCGCAGGTGAGAACTAGAATCATGAAAGTTGGGTCCAGGATCTGTGAGACACTGACACGTCCCACAGTCATGCTTTTAAAGAGAAATCATGATTTATCAAGGCCTGTGCTGCTTGGACCCTGGCGAGTAGCCTAGGTACTCCATGCCTGCACTGAGGAGAGTGTGTTTCTTTTGCAGGAAGAAACCAATAATTTTCTGAAAGCGATTGAAGAAGCCAATAAAAAGATGCAGGCGGCAGAGATCAGCCTCGAGGAGAAAGACCAGAGGATTGGGGAGCTGGACAGGCTGATCGAGCGCATGGAGAAGGTAAGACGCAGTCTTGGCCTGTTGCCCACTCGCCGAGGCCAGCCTGCTGCCCACGTTCCCCTCAGGCCTGTCTGAAGGTGCGAGATGCCCTCAACACTGATCCCTCTCCTCCCTCCAATTTGTGATTAAAAAAAAAAAGACAAAACTACAAAATAAAGTATAAGGAAGTTCAACAGAGTTCTAATTTTTCCCTTGGTAACTATTGTGATGCCTTTTTAAAAAATATTATGTAAGAAATTCTGTGCAAATATATTAATAATTTAGCAGCCCTGCTTTGCTGGTGTCCCAGATGTCAACTTAGTTTACAAACCGTTGAGCAATCGAGTCCTATTTAGATGTTACATCAGCACTGCAACCCTGTTGTTTCTGGGGCGTGTGTCTCAAGGGTTGGCTTTTTTCTGACATGCCAGGGACCTGGAGGAGTGAGGAGGCCCCATTTCTCTGGGCGTGTGGTCAGCAGGTTGGTGGGTGGCGTGGGAACATCTGTGGAAGACAGGAGCTCAGCTGGGATCATGAAGCCAGGCCAGAGAGAGGGAAGGGGCTGGAAGTTAGGCAGGAAGTGGAGAAAAGGGGAGGAAGTGGTGGGAGAGTCAAGGGAGGAAAGGAAGGGAAGGAAAAGAAAGAGTGGGTAACCTTTAGCAGGTGACAGCTGACTTCTGGGGGCGGCCCAGGAGTTTAGGGCCAAGGCTGTGGCTACTTTCTGGAAAATGGCTCTCTAACTGCATATGAGTTTGCAGAGAATGATGACCTGCCACGACTGTGGCATTATTAGCTTCCTGTAACTCATACTGGGTGCTGAGAATCTCCACCCTGACGATGGAGGCAAGGGATGACAATGTGAGCAAAGTCACTGTCTGGGCTTCTGTGTGATTCTGAGAAGAGGTCTCCTTACCCCATCGTGTCTACAGTATGGACTCCTCTGAAGTCCCCTGACAAGGCGAGGTGTCACCAGAGCGGGAACTGCATCAAATTCAATGCTTTGAAGCTTCAGAGCTCACCAGGGGCTCCTTTTTAGCTAGTATTTTTATTTGAGAGAGACTTGAGCAAACTAAAGAGTCGTTAACAATCTCACCTCTGCCCTTTGGGAAAACAGAATCTCATCTTTTCTTGAAGAGTAGGTAATTGGCTCCCGTAGGACCAGACCAACATTAGTGTTGACTAGAGTGGATAGTGGTGAAGGTTGGATAACGAGGGAGCTTTCTAGAACTTGGGTGAGCTTTCTCCCACTTTACCGTTCTCCTGCAGCAGGAGAGGATGCTGGTTAACTCAAATGCTCTCTCTAAGTGACAGACACTCCTGTGGCATAAAGAAGCAAAGTGAGCAGGTAGCACAGGGGAGGTGGCTTGGGCACAAACATGGTGGTTTTGGAGTGTTTAGAATCAGACAGACCTAGAGTTTGAGTCTTGCTTTTCTTTCTAGTTGTGAGCAGGTAGTTACTTGACTTTTCCAAATCCAGTCTCCTGCTCTGTAAAATGCTGATGATGATAGCTCTTATTCTTTGAGCTTTGGGAGAGATAAATGAGAAAAATCCATGCTGAGTGCTAAGCACGGTACCTGGCACATGGGAAGGGCTCGGTCATTTGTGGCTCTGACTTTTGCTTCGTTACAGTCTTGCCTAAATGTCTGCCCCCAGAGTCAGCTTTTTTTCTTTTTAGCTGGACCCATTTTGTAGCTTATCTTCTTGGTGTCCTTGGGGTTCTAGTTTCCCCACTGGTTTCCCCCTGGAACCCTTCCACGAGGTGAGTGGGCGAGGAGCCAAGACGATGGGCAGGACAGCCCTCCCTGCCAGCCTTTGCTAACACAAAACTTTGTTCTCCAAGTGGTGTTGGCTGCTTCTTTAGTGGTTGGAAATTTATTGTCCTTTCTCTAAATCTTCCTTTCCATTTAGACTAGAGAAACGCTTTGTTTATTTAGCTGAGCTTAGATACACCAATTTACACTCTTTCCTTTTCATAATAAATCCTTGAGAGCAGGAATTCGGCCAAATCTTCGCCACACACTATGCAAACAGCATGACCACAGGTGGGGACTGTGGCAGGTTTGCGTCCTGCTCTCACTTACCTGTGGATTTTGCTCAAGGACAAACCGTGTACTTTCGAATGGCTTCTCTACTGTTAATATATACCTTAGTTTACTGTTTCTCTTATCGAACGTTGTATTGGAAACACCTTTTTACCGATCAGTGTAAATCTTTTCAGAAGTGCATTTTACCAGAGACCCTTCTTAGGAACAGATAATATTCTGTGCCTTCATCTGGGTGATGGTTTCACAGGTGTATACAAGTGTAAGAAATTATTGTGCAGTGTACGCCTAAAATTTGTTGTACCTCAATTTAAAAAAGAATTGAGTTTTAAAAGTGCATATAAGTTAGACTTTGTCCTACTTTATGACAGTTTATTTAGGAGGTTCTCGCTCATGAAAGTCTCATCACTGTTGTTTCAGGGCTAATGTAGACTTCCAGCCAGTGGCGTGTCACACGGGGACAGGGGCGCATTGCCCAGGCCATGCTATAAGAGTGTGTATTTGCTGCGGAGATTTAAAAACAATGACAAAACCCCAGTAAAAGATGTTCTGCCTTTGTTATTCTAAATACGTCGGTGATGATATACTCTTCTTGGCCAGAGTGGACTGCTCCCTCCCACCTCGGCCTACCCCTTGGTATTTCATGGGAAAGAGGTTTGGAATCTTTATAACTAGTAAGAATCTGCTGGCTAGAATTTCCAAACATAAAGATGAAGTACAGGCCGGGTGCGGTGGCTCACGCCTGTAATCCTAGCTCTCTGGGAGGCCGAGGCGGGCAGATTGTTTGAGCTCAGGAGTTCGAGACCAGCCTGAGCAAGAACGAGACCCCGTCTCTACCAAAAATAGAAAGAAATTAATTGGACAACTAAAAAAAAATATATATATAAAAATTAGCCGGGCATGGTGGCACATGCCTGTAGTCCCACCTACTTGGGAGGCTGAGGCAGTAGGATTGCTTGAGCCCAGGAGTCTGAGGTTGCTGTGAGCTAGGCTGACGCCATGGCACTCACTCTAGCCCGGGCAACAAAGTGAGACTCTGTCTCAAAACAAAACAAAACAAAACAAAAAAAGATGAAGTACAGTAGTTCTTAGAGGAGGACCTAAAGTAAAATAATCTTCTCCCAGTTAGTGAGCAAGACTTGATAAACTTCCATTTTAAGGAAATTTATTATGCTAACATCTGTAACATATTTCTAGTGCAATTTCCATTATCACGGCGCTACATTTTTATTAACATTTTTCCACTTTGTCCAAAGAAGTAATCCCAGACTCTGACTTTTTTGGGTAGACTTCTAAACTGACATATATACAGCATAGTGTGCAAAGTACACGGCTGCATACCTGTATGCTTCCTGTTGCTGCCGTAACAAGTTACCACAAAGTGAGTGGCTTGAAACAACATGAATTTATTATTTTAGATTTCTAAAGGTCAGAAGTCCTAAAATCAAGGCGTTGGTAGGACTGGATTCCTTTTGGAAGCTCTAGGGGAGAACGCATTCCCCTGCCTTCCCACTCTTCAGCTGGTGGCCTCATCCTCTAGCTTCAGAGCCAGCAACGGGGCACCTGCCAGTCTCTGTCCCCTGGTTGTAACCTTACTGCCTTTCCTTATGAGGACACAACTGGCTGATCCAGGATAATCTCCGCATGTTAAGATCCTTAATGTGATCACATCTGCAAAGTTCCTTTTTCCATGTAAGAGAACATGCAGGTTTCAGGGATTAGGATGTAGACATCTGTAGGGGGCCACTGTTTTGACTACAACACATTTTCACAAGTGAACACACCTAGATAAATGCTACCCAGGTTAGCATATAGGATATTCCCAGAATTCCAGAGCCTCTTTTCTTGATGATTCAGAAAATAATAAAGAACTTTATAATACCACTAGCTGCTGATTTAGAGTATTGATTATCATTATTTAGAACTATAAGTTTTCACAAGATGTCTGAGCCTGGGCTGTTGGAATACTTTTTAAAAATAAATCTTGAATGGTTTTATTGAGGGTATTTGTCTCTAATTCATAAATACATCTAGAAATACACACCAGCAGATCTGGTACTTTTGAGCTTTTGTTTGAGCTCTGGGTGAGCGGGTGTGTAAAACCCAGGGAGTATTATACAGACTTGGACTCCCTAGTGCTAGAATTGCTTATATACATTCTCTGTCCAACTTGGGTTCCATCGATTAAAAAATCAGTTCCTGTTTGTTTTAGGAACGCCATCAACTCCAACTCCAGCTCCTAGAGCATGAAACAGAAATGTCGGGGGAGATAACCAGTTCTGACCAGGAAAGGTAAGACGTGATGCCCTTTGTCTTGCAGTAGATTTAGATGGTGGACACACTGTGTTTGTGTGGGCTCCTTTGTTCTTGCATTTTCATTCACGTGCTTGTCGCTTATAATGAACTTATATACGTGTAACACTGGTCTGGGAGCTTCCAGTATGGAGTGAATTTCTTGAGAAGCTCACAGCCACGTCGTACAGCCCATGGCTGGTGGTTAGTGCAGTGGAACATATCAAAGACTGTCACAAGTGCAAAAGTTCAGTCTATAAATGTTCTCCATAACCTTGAATTCCACAGGATACACCTTGTTGATGAGAAAACTCATCAACTATGACTCATACCATTTGTCCTGGAATCTAATTTTAAAATGTCTGTCTTTGTATCCAAACCCTGCTTAGTGAAACTTGTCCTATGGCTATGAGTATATAAAGCTTTGTGTAAAAACTATGAGAGTAGCACGTGGTCTCGTCTAGAAATCAAAAGGCAGAGAGGCCATGCACAGCTCTCCAGTGAAGGAAAACAAGGTTGGGATGATTTGAGTATTTGAGGCAAGTTATTTAACCTCCCCCAGAGTCTTGCTTATCTGTAACATGGAAATTCTTTTTCAAAGGGGGAGAGGGTTATGGTGAGAACACTGCCCATCTCATTGGTTATTATTGTGAGGGAACTGTTGGGCTGCCTGCCACTTAGTAGGTGCTGAAAAAATGCCTCTTTTCCTTCCCATTTGCAGCCTCAGAGTTTTCAATATTACAGGGGGCTTTGCTGGTCTTTACTATAATGCTGAGAAGGGACCTGGCAGAGAGAGGAAGTGGGAAATAGACTTACAGACTCTTCCTCCGGTGTCCTGCTCCAGCGGCCCCAGAGAACTGAAGAGTCCATCTGTTGCTTCCTTTGGTTTCTTTTAAACCAAGCAAAGTCAGAGGATAATTTGTCCTGTTTTAGAAGTGTGGACTGTTTTGTGACATGGCCTGCTTTATTTACACGCCCATTTACCCAACTTACTCAATTTGTTCCTCACTTAGCCCAGATAAATCATGTGTAGAGCAACTGTGATTGCAGACTTACCAGGGTTCTGCCATTGATTTTGATATTTTGTTGTGTTGCTAGACCCCTGCTTCTCTGTCCTTCTAATCCAGGTAATTTACTGAATGTTCCTGTATTTTATTAACCCCCAAACAGAGAGCCTCTTGTATCTGTAAGTGGTGCACAAAGTGACTGTCCTTATGCAGGCTAGAACTTGCAAGTGGGAACTTGCAAAAGCATCCTGGACTCCTTCTCTGGTGGGGTGGTTGGTAGGTAGTTAATCACCTGGGATACACGCAAAGTAAGACGAATGCATCTTGGTGTTTCATTTCTTGTTCTTGACGTTACTCTTTAAAGCTGTGACTTTTTATGCTGGTGTTGCTGCTTTGGTTTAGGACTCATTTGCTATTTTCTTCTATTTGTGTTAGGTATCAGCAGCTGGAGGAGGCATCAGCCAGCCTCCGTGAGCGCATCAGACACCTAGATGACATGGTGCATTGCCAGCAGAAGAAAGTCAAGCAGATGGTTGAGGAGGTGAGCACTTGTGAAAGGCTGTGGGTCCGGGATTGCTTCCTGTGGTGGGGGAACGTCAGCCCTAGAACAGACCCCACTGTCCACTCGGTTTCCTGTGGCTCAGAGTGAACTTGCCCAGCCACGCCATCTTGGCCCAGCATGGGATTTCCTCGTTGGTACCCTGTGGCCTGAGGGTGATCCCTCTAAGATCACAGGGTACAGTCGAGGAAGCTGGGAAATGATACCCTGTGTGGGTGCCCGCAGCACAGGGGACGAAAGGGTGTGATGAGCAGGTTGATGTCAGCTCAGGTCTCTGCCTCCTCCCACCTGCCTGCCTCTCTCTCCCGCCACCGCTCGTGTCCTTTCTCGTTTTCTGGGGGTGTCTTTCCATCCTGTCTCTTTCATTTCCACTCCCTTTCCTTGTTTGTTCTCTCCCTTCTTCTCCCTCCCTCCTCATTCTCGTCTCCCACTCTTGTTTCTTCTTCATCTTTTCTCTTTTCCAGCGTCCTTTCTGTCCTTAACTCCCTCTGTAACAGGAAACCAAGTTCTGTATTTACTGGACCGGGCATACTTTACTATTCTGTTTTTTCTAAATGATAAAAAAAGGAAAACCCCAGGTAAGTCGAACATTTATATTTCTCTAAGAGGAAAAAAAATTCTTTACGCTTGTATCAATGTAATCTGCCTCTCTTTCCTATGGAGGTGCTCAACAGAAGGCAGTCTGAGCTGTGGTAAAGCTAATCACATGTTATCGTAGTTTCTTCTTGCTCAGTTAAAAAATCTGATGGAAACATCTGATAGACAAAGAATAGTACTAACAGGGTTATAAGCATTCTCTTGGGTCTAATTCTCTGGCAAAGAAAAGAAAAGGGTTCAATTTCATTAAATATTTGGTTGGCAGTGGAAAACTGAAAAAAAGTTTTCCTTATATTAAGCACTACTCTAAAATGGTATCTGTTTTATTCATGAATTATTAAAATTAAAAGTATATATACTTCTAATAAAAAATGTATAGACATGATAGACAAGTAGAAGATTAAAAGCGTATCTATTTTATTAATCCATTAAATGTGGAAGATGTTAGTACGGTGAGGGAATTATGAGGGTGGGGAGGGATACCTTTCATTATTGTGTGGAGGATAAACACACAATACATTAGATGAAGTCTTGTCCCCAAACTAGAAGTTCAGTCATAATGTGCTGAATCTTATACGCCTTATATTGGTTCACACGCAAGTTTAGAGGGGGCAGTAGGGTAGCAGAGGAAGCCATGTACCACCTTTGAAGTCCCTTTGTGCACCCAGGCAGGAGCACCACCCACGACAGTGATGGGAGAGAGATCCTACCCGATCGTCCACGCTAGGCAGATGTCAGGAGTGTGTTTCCCAAGGAAGAGCATCACTTTGTCATAATTAGCATCTCGGTGAACCTTGGCTGTCAGAGCATAGGTTTTCTTCTGCTTTCCACACACATGAAGTTTGGGACAGGGGCAACCCCTTATTTCCCCCCATGTGACTCCTTAACCGGGGGCGGGGGGATTACTACATTTTTTCACCTCACCACAAGGGGTGTCTGTGTTGTTCTTATATCTAATATCAGAGAAGCATTGAACAAAACCTCATACTAGTTGGCTTCTGATTCAGTTAAACCCTTATCTGTAAGGGGTTAAGAGTGGTACCAAAATCAGAGACATTTTTTTTTAAGATACTTTCAAAGACATTAAGAATTCTCTATTTTCTAACCTACTTCCAGAATATAACAAACATATCAATTTGAAAGGGGATATGTTTATATATATATGTATAAAACATATACGAACATATGTATAACATGCATTATACATATGTGTGCATATATATATAAAAAACAGGAATGCTTATACATATTACTGCTCATGCCTTGCTTTTCTACCTGTGATTTCGTATCTCCCAAATAAGCTTCTCTAAATTCTGATGTGTGGTCTGGAAGACCCAGTCATTGGAATGAAATCATCGCCTAAAATTTAGGATTCCACCATCAGAGTTGGCACCACCTAGGGGCTGGCTGGGTTTCAACAGTGAATGGAGACAGAAAAAAAAAAAAATGAGAGAGTGAGACTTTTTATTCTTACACTATCTAAATCAAGTAGTAAAAATTACTGTGTTTTTCCCGTATACCATGTCAACTTACACAAGAAAAGGATGGTTTAAAATCTCAGTTGTTACAGGCATTTATGTGACTATGAGAAACATGGAAAAGGGACATTGACAAATGAGCACATTCAGAAGAGCAGGACCGGGCTGGAAAGGAGCTGAGAACTCTAGTAATTCAGGGGATGGAGAAAGGAATTGGGATGGGTGGGAGAGCTGAACCCACATGTTGGAAAACGATCACGTTCAAGAGGGAATATACTTTTGTTTTGAATTTCGATGCAAAGCCAGGCCAGAACCACTGGGTGGCACTTTCAAAGAGGCAAATTGCAGCTCTTCATTCAAAATAAAGAAAACAGTTCTAATACTGGCTGCCCTGGGAAGCTGTTTAGCCCTTCATCAAGGGTACCTTATTTATGATGTAGGAAGTTGATTTAGAGGCTCTCTAGTGTTCCTCCAAAATTCTGTGTTCTGTACTCTGAAGGACGATGTGGAGGAAACCTGGTGACTTTGGTAAGTGTTCCTTATATAAAGAACTCTGTTGTTCACTACGCTGTGCCTGTTATTATGATCTCAGCATTATCATTACTTACAATGAGCAACATCAGCAAATTATTATAATTAGATCACTTCAGATCACTTGGACCACATTTTGAAAAATCTGGACTACTGATTGGTCACTTATCAATCTTGAACTCTGACTTTAGAAGAGAAGTATATTTTTGTGAACTGTGGCTTCCCAGGCACAGAGACAGCCTTTAACTGTACGGACGTTAGGGGCGGTTTTCCTTCCCCCACATGAAGTCTGAAAGCTCATCTGCATCATAGCCTCACATTCACCAGGGACAGGAGTCTAGTCTCCGTCATTGCTGGTATCATTTTGGTCATAATGTCCATGAAGAAACTTAGTTTATTCAAATCATGGGCTGCTTTTTTCAGCTCACAGTTTCCAGGTATTACTACTGAGGTTCTTGGAATCCCTAGATGTTAACCAATATATTTCTCCTCACCTTAGTATAATATCATTTCATCATCATCATCATCATAATAATAATATTATTAAACTGAATAGGAGGTAACTGGCCCAGGTTTCATAGTGCTTAGCTCATGAATGGCCTGATTTGCACCATGTCACACAGTTAGGACTTGTGCTAGGTAAGAAGGGTGCATGGCCGATGGGCCCTGTTGAAATGAAGGACTAGTATATACCTCCGTCGCTGGTTCTTTCAGCTGGTTCTGGCTCTGACAAGACAAAAAAAAGCAAAACCAAAAGAGCCTCATATATGTCCCTTTTGAGGGTTTGCTAAAAAATACAGAGATATACCAAGGGACTAAGAAAAAATAGCACTCAAGGGGAAATTCATTCATTCATCCATTCAGCAGGTGCCCACCAGCACCTGCTCTGTGCCAGAGCCCTGCAGGGAGCCGTGCAATAAGGTCCCTGTCCTCATGAATCTTGCCCTCTGGTGTTACCGAGGGGTCATCCTTACCATGGGCTTCATTCATCTGTTGAAAAGCCCCGTTGGGGTTGGTCCTTGGCCTTCAATCAGGCTGCTTGCTTAGATTGCCAGGAAAGGCCCCAGGAGAGCAGGGAGGAGGAAAAAGCTGGAGGGATCCCGAGGCCAGAGCAGTGCCCCAAGCCCATCTTTAAGTGTGACCTCATCAGTCAGCAAGGCCATCCACACCTCTTTACCTGCTGTCCCCAAGGCCCAAGCTGCTGCCAGCCAGAGAGCTTTCCCACCAAGGGGAAAACGATCTGGAAGAAAAAACAAATTCTTATTTGTTCTTCAAAATTTGGGTGGATTTACATTTTTGCCAGTGGGCAGTGGTATAATTCAGCTGAATAAGTGGTAATTTAATAAGAGTTCCTTTACTATTTTCCAGTTCAACCATTAGGCATCCTTTCATTTTACCATGTCTTTCTTCTGATTTTCCCATTGCCATTTGTAATATGGGAAATGTTTCCGAATGGAGTTTCTTTTCGGTTGCAGAGATGCATTATTTCTTTAGATTTCTGCTGAAAGCAATGGCACTTCACCCCCACCTTGCTATAATTTAGATGTCTAATAAGTGCAAAGGTGCAAGGAATTGATTTTGTCCTTAGTGCTTCTCCAACCAGGCTGCACGTTAGAGTCACCTGGGGAGCTTTAAAAAATGCCTGGACCTGGCAGATGCGGGTGGAGGCAGACTGGATACTGGGCGGGGGGGGATCATTTGTTTTTTCAACTCCACAAGTGCTTCCAGTGTGCAGCGAGGACTGAGAACCAATGCCCTGGACTCTCGGTCAGGGCAGTGGCATCGCTCTCCTTGCTGGGTTCATGGTGTTCATGGGTTTGGCCACCTTCCCTTGAAGCTCTTATTCCTGAGGTAGGAAGCTGGTCGTGAACTCGGAGTAGGCAGTGCTCCACGGAAGAAAGCCAGGGAGAGCAGCCACCAGGGGCCAGGAGCACAAGTGGGAGAGCTGGTTCAAGTGTGTGACTGTCTGGGCCCTCTCAGGGGACTTTACTTCTTGCCAGTCCCCACTCCTCGGAGGATTCTGTGACTGCTTACTCTTAGTAGCTGTACTAGCCTGGCAGTATCCAGATGCAGAAAACTTCCCAGAGCTCTCCCTGTCCATCTGGAGAGAAGGTGTTACTAAGGTAGGATGAGATAACACTTGTTAAGCAAGTGTTAGTAGAGATTTTTAAAAAGACAAAATCCAATTCACCTAAGTTCTTGGAAGCTGGGAACCTACCACTAACAGACAATAACTGCTTCTCATGGGTCCTCTTCCTACTATGCAGTTATGTGCGTGCCTGCCTTCACCCTGGTTTAAATTATCCGCTTCTGTCTATACACACTGTACCTCTTCAGAAAGAGAAGAGCAAAGCACCTCAGTGAAATAATTCTATTAACAATGACCATTTCTCAAGTGCAAGACAAAGCAGAAAGTTTCTCGAGTGCAAGCCAAAGTAGAAAATTCCTAAGAAATGATTTTGAAAGTGTTTAATGATCATCTCTTAGATCTTTTGGGAGCGATGCTATTGCCGTAATGCATTGGTTCCTTGGGGAAACAAACTGCATCAGGGAGAACAGATGATGAGTAACTCTTCAGAGAGTTGAGGCTTTGAGTTTCTGGCTCTATAGCCAGTTGGAAAAAGAGGCTTCTCTTCTCATTTTTCAAGGCCCCTTAACTTACCCCCCCAGGCCCTAAATCCCCATGCACCCCTTACAGTTAGAGACCGTCATGCGCATACAATGAAAGCTGGCCTTGAAAAATACCAATGAGCATGGACTTTAGAATCAGACAGACCAGCATCTACTACTTGTGGGAACTTTGAAAAGTTACTAGTTTCTTTGTGTATAAAATGGAATTAGTAACAGTATCTGCCCGAGAGGGTTTTTTGTAAGTGTTAAATGAGATGATGTAGATAAAACAGCGTGTCACTAAGTGAAAAAAGCCAGTCTGGAAAGATTCCAACATATGCTGGACAAGACGAAACTATGGAGACAGTAGAAAGATCAGTGGTTGCCAGGGATTGAGGGGAGGGAGGGGTGGACAGGTGGAGCGCAGGGGATTTTCAGGGCAGTGGAACGATTCTAGAGGATACTGTCATGGTGGATACATGTCATTTTACATTTGTCCAAACCCACAGAATGTACCGAGAGTGAACCCTCATGTACACTATGGACTGTAATTAATAATAGTGTATCAGTATTGGTTCATCAGTGGTAACAAACATACCACAATAATTCAAGATATTAATAATAGAAAGGGGAGAGGGAGGATATATGGGAACTCTATGTACTTTCTGATCAATTTTAATAAACCTAAAACTGCTCTAAAAACAATTAAAAAAAACCCAGCATGTTAACTGGAACGTAAGAAGTACCCAGTAAATACTAGCAGCTATTGTTATTACTACCAGTGAATGCGTTCCTGCTGTGTACACCTAAAGTAAAGTAGATTTCCTGACCAATACATAGCGCTGCCCTTCATTCTTCCCTTTGGGAGTCTTGTGGGCCAAATTGGATCTTTGGGTACACTTCCCTCTTCTCTTCTGGGTCTGTGCAGCTTTCTAGCTTAGCTATCAGTCTCCTGTGTATCAATATTTGTGCACAAAGCAATTTTTAAAATTGGAATTCTCTCCATTTTAAGAATCTTCCATTTTAAGTGGTTTGGCCACTTGGGGGCACACAATTATTTTGAAACTATCATGTGGTGTGCTGAGATGTGCCACACACAAAAGTACACTTTTGCCAAATGCCCTGTGTTCAGAGGATCCCAAGTACTTCCTGTCCCTGGGGATTAGCTAAGTGGGGGTCGGGGAAAGGACCCGCAGCCCTGAGCCCACAGCCCTAATCCACTGCATTGCACTGTCTCCAGATCATGTCGCACGAGCTCTTCTCCAGATTTAGTCTCCGGCTCTTTGGAAGATGATCAATTGGTAGCCTGCTCTGGGTTGGAAGCGATTCCTTTTGTTGTTCCTGATTAGAAGAACACTTGTACACTCTGCTGGGAAGAGGTGGTATTTCTCTGTGACGAGCAAAACAGGAAGGACATGCTATTGGAAGGAAAATTTGACCGTGTGGGGCTCTCGTTTGTGAAAGCACCCACATACTGCCACCTCAACTTGTACACCCTCAAACTGCAAAGTCAGGAGAACTCCAAGATCCACAGAGTGTTTTTAGAAACGTGGGTTCCTAGACATCGAGGAAGGAACTGCCATGAAAGAGACTGCTAAAAAATTCATTCAGAAAGCTCCTGGCCTAGGAGCTTGGAAGATGACGCTTTATTGATGGAAAAGCCACCCAGGACATCTGCTCAGGAGATGGGGAGAGAGCTGGAAGAACATCAGTGCTCTGAGAAGGAAGTGCCCCCCACCAGGTCACATCCCAGAAAACACAGGCGCAGCCAAGTGTCCATGTAGTTAGATTCTATTTGTATATGGGAAGTGGCCCTGAGGGTGTCTTTTCTGAATCGGTATCAATGCTAGTCACCTTAGTACTCTTCTAAGAAAAGTTTTGTTTGTTTTTATCACCATGGGCATTTTGCCTGAATAGACAGACAGTTCAGCCAACTTCATGAAAAGCAGTATGTCTGATGAAATGACAAATTTATTTGGCTGAAATATATTGCAGTGAACTATATACTTCATGTGTGCTTTATTTTTATAGAGGTCATCCCTGAGACAGCACAGGTGCTGGTATTTTGTCAGAACATAACAGTGTTGCTGAGAACCAGTAATAGCAGCAGCCGTAGGAACGGGTGGTATTAGCTCACGTAAGCCAGTAGACTGCTAACGGAGTGAGTTCGTTCCGAGGCCCAGGCCCCTCAGATGTGGGCTAGTTTGACACTCCTACCACTTCTCCATGGCACAGCAGGTGTGTAGATACTTTCTTAGCAATATTTGCCTTTGGTCTTTCATTTGGATGCTTCTGCCCAGCTTGAGAAGTAGGGAGTGGATGGAAAAGGAAGCAGATGAAATGATTTTCCGCATTAGCCATTAACCCACGCATGGTGCTGTGTTTAAATGCAGATCCCCAGATACTCTGCTGGATACTGAGAGTTCTGCTAGGGAAATGGAGTCGGATTTGAGAATCACTGATCTAGACGTTGCCCTGGCGTAGTTACCTGCATTGTTTCTAGGGATTCCTTACTTGCTCTAGTGTTTCTCTAAGTCTCTGATGGGAAAGGCACTGGCATGTGTTCTAGCGGCATAGATCCATTACCCAGTTTCAAAAAATGAAATAATATGAATTAAAAGAATGCGATGATGTTTAGAGAACGTGGGTCACCCGTGTGAGTCTCTCATAGTATGCTCTCCCTTGCTCTTGGAGTCTCTTTTCTTTCTGGGGCTATGGACAGTACCTGGAGGCCAGGTAGGTCTGAATAATATTTTGTGCAGCAGATAGTGAGTGAGGTGCCTAGAGTGTCTGCGCGAAGCTGAGCATGTCTCCTAAATATGATGCCCTGGGCGCCTCCTGTACCTCCCCCGGGATCCTAGGCTGTTTGGCGATCTCCTTAGATCTGGGTCCTTGCTTCACTGCACCTGTCTCAGCCTGCTCTTCTCTGCCTTTGCTGGTGTCTCTCGATTCACCTCTTTCCTGCCTAGACTGTGATAGGTGTGAACGTACTGCCTGTCAAACCTGAACTGTGTGCTCAAATCCTACCTCATCATCCCATCCCCCTCCTCCCCTCATCCTGGATCCTTAGCCCTGAACTCAAGGCTACGACTCTGCCTCATGGCCGCTTGTGCCCCCACCCAAATGGGGTGCTCCTCAGAAGGTTGAGAATTGATTTATAGCAGATGAAAATGTTATGATTTCAATTTCTAGTGTTAACATGGAATTATTCACTTCTTTGTTTTAAAATCTTAAATATTTTATCTAAAATATGCAGAGTTTAGAAGGTATCAGAAAGAACATGATTGGGTCAGCCTTTTTTCCCTCTATGTGTTATAGAAAGAACTAGTGTAGGTTCCTTTTGTGGCAGGTATTGGTTAAAGGATTCATGATATAAATTGTCTTTTCAAGCGAGAAGTTCTTTTCTTTGGAAATGTCATTGAATCCACATTCCCTTGAACTGAAATTGTTCTAATTGGCTTTGAACTGTTTCCTAGAGACCTGGGTGCCAGTTTGCCCATAGAAAGTATGTACATGTGTGAGGCCGCGTAGTTCACGTTCCAAGTCACTGCCGGTTATTGACTGCATCTCTTCTTTCAAGGATATGCGTATGCATCTCACGTTCCCACGTTAACCCTCTGTGGGAGGTATTATTTGTCCAATTTTTTAAGCACAGGAAACTGACGCTTAAAGTCTTAAAAAATAAGCAGCTGGCAGTCTCTCAGCAAATAATGGTGGTGCTGGGCTCCACCCCCAAATCTTTGAGTCTAGAGCCAGCCTTTTTTCTTTTCTTCTCCTTTTTAATTAGAAAAAAATTTGAATTACAGAAAATTATAGGGAATGATGAAAACAAAAACCCATGTGCCCTCCTGTAGAATTAGCAAACGTTAACATTGTGGCATATTTGTTTCTGGTTTTTTATTTTTAAGAAAAGATACCGTTAGAGACATATAAGAGGTTCTCTTTTTACTACTCCCCAGTTCTGTTCCTCTTCCTTCTTCTGCCTGCCTTCCTTCTTCAGAGGCAATTTGATCTCAATGTTTCGATGCTTTTATTACATATATATATCTGTTATTAGTATGTCACTTAGTTTATGTGCTTAATAATTTACATAGATTTTAATTTATAATATAGAAAATAAATTTTGTTGTACATATTTTGCAACTTACTCTTTTCCCTGGTTTTGTTTTTGATGTCATTGTACATAGATCTACATTATTCATTTCAATGGCTGTCTAATATTCTTTTATATAAATATATTGTAATTTATTTATCCTATTGATGGACATTTTTATTCTTGTACAAACAATGTCGAACACGTCTCCTTGCTTCTCTTCCTAGGAAATATACTTAGAGGAGGAATCGCTAGGGTGTGGGGTTGGCACAGTATCATCTTTCCTGGGTGCTGCCCAGTTCTCCAGAGTGGCCATATGTCTCCACCAATCATGTATGAAGGGACAGGTTTTTCCAAATGCTCACCACCACTTGGCACTGTGTGGGCTGTCATTTTGTCCAGTTATGAAATAGTGTCTCAATTTTAATTTGCATCAGCCTGATTACTACTCGTCACGAATTGTGAGGCTGAGAAACTTTTCACAGGCTTATTGACCAAAGGTTTCCTCTTTTATGAATTGGTTGTTCGTATCTTTTGTTCATATTTATATGAGGTTGTTTATCTTTTTTTTTCCTGCTGATTTGTAGGAACTCTACATAGTACCAATATTAATCATTTATCAAAAAATATTTAGATGCCATTATCTTCTCCTAGTCAATGGTTTTTGTTTGTGGTGTCTTTTATAACGTATAAGTTTTTAATGTTGGTAGAGTTAAAGTTTAATCCTTTTGGCTATGTTGTGTGTCTTGTTTGTCATAAAGATATTTCCTGTAATAGTTTTGAAGTTGTTTTTCATCTTTAGGTCTTTAATTACAGCCCTCATATCCGTCCCCTTCAAGTCAAACGGACTTCCCTGAGTCCGTTTCTGTCTACGGCTTTGATCCCCTTCTACTAAACCGTACACTTGTCCGCGTTGCTTATTTATTTTGTCTGCTGTCTTTTTCCCTCACTAGAATGTAAGCTCCATGAGGGCAGGGACCTTTGTCTGCATCCCTGACACCTGGGACAGTCACTGGCATATAGTTGGTGCTCAATAAATATTTGTTGGACAAAGAATAATTTATGTGGAATTTATTTTTTGTGTCTATGTTATAAATAGGACTCTTTTTTTTTGTTCTTGGCTCACGGAAAGTTTGTTTCTCTAACAACATTGCCCCACTGATCTTTTTCATGTCACCTTTATCAAGCTGGAGTTGTCTCCACTGTGCCGTTGTCTTTGAATATTCCGTGTATCCTGCGCCTCTGCTGAGGACTGCAGGAGACCCAGTCCTTGGGCTTGGGTGTGGGAGTGGGACTGAGGAGGAGAAGCAGCAGCAGCTCATGGGGAGCTCCTCTCTGAGGGGACAGTCAGGAAACATTTAAGAACTGAGTGCAAAATTGGGTGTGAGTTTCTGCTCTCGAAGGACTTTCTGGCTGATGTTTAAACTCCTTAGAACTTGAGGCGGAGTGTGCTAAGTGCTGGGAATGCAGAAGCTAGAGAACATGGTGGTTAAGTTCATAGGCTTTCAGTAAATTACATAATCTGGTTTTGTTTCCTGCCTCTGCTTCTGACAAGGCTTTGGTTTTGAGCAAATTACTTATCCTCCCCAAGGTTCAGTCTCCTTATCAATAATATGGGAATGATGGTAACAGTATCTCCTCCAGCGACGGTTGTAAGGATTGACTGATATGATGCATGTTCAGTGCTAACACGGTGCCTGCAAACATAAACTCGTTCTGGTGTGGGTGGAGAGTCTTTAGGGAGGAGGTGGTGTTTGACCAGGTCTTGCAGAATGGGTTGGATTTTTCTGGGCAGGGATTGAATGGGTGGACATGTCAGACAAGATACAGAATAAATAAAAGCAAAATCCTGGTGACCAGAAAGTATAGGGTGAGTCCAGGGAGCATTAATCTAGTTTGACTGGATTGCAGGAGGGAGTGAGAAATGAAGTGGCTGAAAATGTGGACTGAGACCAGTTGTATCAGCACCAAGCCAAGCAAAATATCCTCTATTACTCTGCTCATAAGTCCTCCATGGCTCCCCATTGCCTGATCAGATTTGAGCCTCAGAGTGGTGCCTCTGGCGGGGGGTCCTGGGCAGAGGGGAAGTGGAGGTTCAGGGGGGGCGGCTAGAAGGCTCCCAGGAGAGCTCTGGCTAGTGCTAGAGCAGGGTTGTTTTCCAGGCATTTGAACTTTAGGAACAGTTTTTCAAGTACCATTTTTTAAGCATCAGCTTTGTGCCAGATGTGGAGCCAGTGCTTCCATATATATTTATGACGTTATTCGAAACAATTCTCTCCCTGGGTACTCCTGTTTACGATATGGTGTGTTGTCTCTGAAACTGCATCCTTCGAGGAAAGCGTGGGAATAAATAAGCTGCTTCCCCACCTCTCCGCTCCGCCTGCCTCCTCTAAAGCCAGACGAGGAAAATAGAATAGCCTAAAGAAGGAGGGCCCCAGCAGATCCTTAGCGAAAGAAGATACCACATGTCAACGTTCTTCCCAGCCCTGCCTCACTTCTGGGGCAGCCTTGCAGCATAGGTTGTCATCACAGGGAGGCTGGAAGCAGGCGAACCTCTGAACAGCGGTACGGTGTGAATGAACGAGCCTGGGCCTCGGCCTCAGAGACGCTGACTTGGGTTTCGATCTCGGCCCCATCAGCATCTAGGTAATTGCTGAGGGCATGACTGAATCATGGAAGTCTTGGAACCTCCATGGGGATAACCACTTAGGGCATCATGAGCTAACCCAGCAAAGTTCCCGGTACCCTGTACATCCGCTTCTTCCTTCTCAGTGAATGCACTCAGGTTGGGAAGCCAATTTAATCACCCTTCCTGCCATTTATGTAGCCAAGCCATTTGGGGCCACCCAGGAGAATCAGAACACTGTTCCCCTCCTTAAAGAGAAGTTGGGTTATCTTTAATATAAGATAGAAATCAAACCAAATTAGATTATTTTACCTCAGAAGCCAGTTTCAACTGATCTTTTTGAATGGTGTAGTTCTATTATTATATATTACATATTACTTCAAACTTAATAGAAAAAATTGATTAAAATATGTGCGGTGTTCATATCTAGCCTGGCTGAATGCCACAAGACACATTAATTGAAAATGAATTTCCACAAACCCAATCAAGCATCATGAAGATGAAAAATGTAGCTTTTCCCTCCATTCCCTCATTGATTTTTCATTTTCCCCGCTCAGAGCTTCATTTAGCAATTTTTCAGTTTCGTTTTGTTGTGGCCTTAGTTCATTCCCTTCACTTCCCCCCAAATGAGATAATGTTCCATTTTCCTCCTGCTTATTAAACTGTTCTCTCATGCCGCATTAGCGCACGGCGGTTTCTGATCTTGTCGTATTTCTCTAGGCATTATTAATTTTTGTTAAAAAGAGGCTAACCTTTATTCTTTTTATTCTTGCATTTGGTGGTGGCTTTTATCAAGGAGAATGCACTTTAAAAATATAATAACTGTGAAATTACAGTGTTACAAGACATCCAAAATAGAATTAAGGGAAGCTTAGCAAAAATAAAAAAAAAAAAACCTTTTCAGAGGAAGAATATAAAATATCAATTATTCTCATTTTTCACAGCGGGGGATATGGGGGGATCAAACGTAATTCCTCTCTTGCTGAGGGGAATGGAAACCACAGTTGGCCGGATCACAGGGTGTTGAAGCAAAGGGAGAAGGCGGCTGAAGCCTGCGTGAGCTCTGGAAGGTTCTTGCTGGTCCTGTTCCATCCCCGCCCCAGTCTTTTTGCCAATTCACTGGATTTCTAGGGTTTTTGAAAACAAGAATAAGGATCTGCAAGCTACTTCCTTGTGGAATTTTCAAATTTTCCGATAACATAACAGCATTTATTTTCCTTGCAAAACCTCTAAGAACTCACAGTAAAGTATCGTCTTGCTTTATTTTGACCTGGAATTCCTAACCCTGATAATGTCATTTTGGCTAGAAGCTTTGATTGGCATTTATACAAATTTGGTGACTTTTTCAATGGGAAAATAAATGATGTCTTCATAAATGCAGTTTAACGTAGAAGGTCTCTAAATGAAGGCCCACAGGGGCTGGGAGACTTCTGTGTATTTACTAATGAGTGGGCAAGTTTTGCGATGCGTGTGTGCACACACACAGTCCACACCCCCATTCTGAGCAAATGTGCAGATTCTTAAAATTGAAAACAAAATAAAACAAATTTCAAAGAGAATAAACAATAATGTCACAAACTTAGTCTGGATGTGAAAAATCGAATTCCCTTTTCCCGCTTAGATTTTAAACGGTTCGATGAGATGTGACTATCAGTTTTATTTTTTGTTTTCGGTTTTTAATTTTACAGAGTGTATATGGGCAAGCAGCGATTCATGAATTAGGCAGCACCAGGCCGCAAGCAGTTCAGGGCTTTCATCCAGGGGGCATTAGGGTAAAACTTTTATAAGGTGTTTGCAGAAGCAAGACAAAGAAAATAGTTGATTGGCCAAAGTAGAAAGTCCCTAGTTCAAGGTTAGTTGGTGTTTTCTGAATGATAAAGTCTCTAGTATAGGTTAGTTGGCAGTTCCTGATGGGTTAAGTTAGATTTGGTTTTCTTAAGCTGTAACCATTCAGTTGGAGGTGGGTTTTGGCTGGCTTAGGCAGGAACCCAGGGCGCTGGAGCCATCTCAGCCTAAAGGCCTCCCATTTAATTATTTTAACAGCTCCCCCTTTGATCAGCCTCTCCTTTGTGAGAGATTGATCAGAGCATGGGTGGGACACCTGTTACTGTCATGGCCGGTGTGTCTTTGTCTCAGCGTGGAACTCCTAAGTGTGACCTTCAGTTTTAACGTGACTTCTAGTGTCAGTGAGGGGAGAGAGTAACTCCGGTTGTCATGTGGCACTCCCAGCGTATGACAAAGCTGATTTGCACCTTTCTCGTGATCTGTCCTGGTGGGTTACCTATTTTTTGGTGTGTAAGACATTTTTCATGTATATTACCATTTGCCGACTAGTGGAAGAAAACACCCCAAGCACAATTTCTTAACAACTCATGGCCAGTGCTGTCTAGTATTTAAAACTTATTTGCTGTTGTATTTCTTCATTAATTTCTCGTCACAGTGCCTGAGTTCAAGATTGAGTTATAGGTCATGAGTCTTGCACGATCGGGTACTCTTCACATAATTCTAACTGTAGAGCTATGTCATTTTCTGACATCTGATATGAAATGGCCTGTGTCCTATATATTACTAATGGAAAAAAATTCCCTTTTTGTGAGAGCTGAGAAAACTCACAACTTCCAACGTTGCACTGAGTCCATAACAGGACCTTACTCAGGTTTTGTACAGTTTCATTTTGGTCTGGTAAACATACAAGCTCTTTTTGGAACAAATTGGGAAGGCATCCTTTTAACCATAGCAGTCTGTTTCCAAAGCAATTCATAAAATGTGGCTTGATAAAGGTTATTTCACCTCGTCAGTGATCTTTTGTATAAGATCATTGATACACTGAACATGGGTTCCCTGTGAGTCTGGGGTCTAGTACAAGGGAAGGACATGAACGAAGGGTGGAATAACAGTGATGTTTCCTACCAGGGTTTTGTTCAAAGGGCAGAGGTATCTCAGAGGGAGGAGACACAACAGTCTCCACGCTAGGGAGTTTGAACCTTAGAAGCTTGGGAGAGTTTTTAAGTAGGAGAGTGAGATAACTCAGCATTTCTGGAGCCTGGACCTAGATTTCTGTATTTTGTAAAAGTTCCCTCCAAATGATTCCAGCGTATGGCTACGGTTAAGGACGATTGCTTAACTCAAACCACTTGAACAGGGAACTCGATTGTGGCTAATATAGAAAATAAGCCATTATCAGTTTTAAGAAGCTAGAAGAACTTTTATTCCCATCCCCCCATCCTTAAATATCAAATGGATCTGTAGTCTTAGAGATTAACATTCTGCATGATTGATCAGACTGCAAGGCGCATACTCAGTTTGAGTCACAAAGAAACGTGCTAATCAAGACAAACATTAGAAAAAATTAACATCAGTTAAAAGGTTCCAGACTTTACCAAGATGTGCTTTTTCCCCTTGTTCTCTAAAGGGGTCTACTATTTGGTATTTAAGCTTAGCTGTTGCAAGAAGATTATGTTCTTTTTTTTTTTTTTTAAGACAGAGTCTCACTCTGTTGCCCAGGCTAGAGTGCCGTGGGGTCAGCCTAGCTCACAGCAATCTCAGACTCCTGGGCTCAATGATTCTTCTGCCTCAGCTTCCCGAGGAGCTGGGACTACAGGCATGAGCCACCATGCCCGGCTAATTTTTTCTGTATATTTTTAGCTGTCCAATTAATTTCTTTCTATTTTTAGTAGAGACGGAGTCTCGCTCTTACTCAGGCTGGTCTCGAACTCCTGAGCTCAAATGATCCACCTGCCTCGGCCTCCCAGAGTGCTAGGATTACAGGCGTGAGCCACCGTGCCCGGCCAAGATTATGTTCTTGTATAAATCATACAAGTGGGGTGAGGTGTGGAAAACGAGTGATTCTAATTTCTCAGTTCTTAATGTCCTGGTTTGAGCCCTGCAACTTGGGCCATTTACCACCACCTGGTGACAGCTAGCCCTAAATGCAGCTTTGTGAAGGGTAAATAAACCTTGTGAAGGTTAAATCTACACACTTAAATGCATCAGGAAGTAAAAGTAAAGGTGCTTCGTAGATTTTACTTGCCTACCAGCTGCAGCACACCCTGAATTTTGGAGTTGCTCCCAATTTGGGGGGTGGTTTAGGGACACATGGCTAGCAAGACCGTCCTTGCCTCCAAGAGCCTATCCCACACAATTTTTGCTCTGTAGTCTAAGGGATGGACAAAGGGATTTGTTGATTCATTCATTCATTGCCTGAGAATGGAAAGATGACCAAGGTCTTTACTCTCAGCCTAGGGAGGGAGAAATACCAGTAATCACATAACAGTAGCTAACTTTTGAGTGCTTGTCATGTGCTAGGTGCTACAAGAGACAATATTTCAAGGCTCTTTGAAGTTGGTAGTCAGAAATAATACCATTTTCTATATAGGTGTGTGATTTAAAGATTGTGAAAAAAGAACCAAGGACTTGGAGTCAGATATTCCTAGAAGGCCATCAAACCTGGAAGCAAGTGAGTGTGCTTATTTTAGAAGGATGCCTCCCTTGCGGAAAGGCATGAGGTCTGCTCCAGGGCAGACCCCAGGGAAGACTAAGTTGTGATGCAAGGTTGGCACCCTTGGAGGGCATGCAGGGCCAGCCGTGTGCTGACTTTGCCAGCCCTAGCATCTTTTTTTCTCTAATCCGAACAAGTCAACCCTGGTCACAGAATATACTGGACAGGATGCTTCTGTGAGAAATGCCCAGGGATGAAAGCAAAGGTGCGTGAGCAGCATTCATTTAGCACAATAGCACAGTCGCTTCTTAAAGCATCATTTGCTGAAAATCACGAGCCTTGTTAGAAGTGTCAGCATCCCCAAACCCTCCTCCTGGCCAGCTCCTGCTCCCCAGACCGAGGTGCCTCTTCAGCCTCACATTGGCCCTCTTCTCTCTCCCGGGAGCTTCCTGGGGTCTTCTCCTGCAGGGCTTTCTCTAGATGATGTCTTTGCCTTTTAAACTAAAATCTAGGGGATGATGATCAGAAGAGTCTTGCTGTCTCCCTAGAGCTGTTCCTTAGGGTATTATTCTTAAACCACATCTCTTGCTCTCCTTGACTTACAAACCACACTGATTTCATCAGAGATAGTGAAACTAGTGAATTTTAAATGGCTTTTGTTACTTGATTAAATATTATTCCTGAGCTTCTTGGAACCTTTTAATTTCAGTACCCATTGTGCCTATCATTTAAATATTTTAAAAGTCAGATTTTCAAAATCTTAATACTGTGGAAAGGAATGAAAACAGAACACTATGAAGATGATTTCTGAAAATTATTCCTACAGAAATTGAAGGAAATTTACACAAAACAAACCTTTTTTTTTTTTGCTCTTTTCCCTACTGCAACCCCAGAAGTATTTCATTTGTCTAAGTTCTCTTTTAGCTTTTACTTTCATCGTTATAAACTTTTGTTTTTCTGTCCCTCGAGGCTTTTTGTAAACACTTTTCCATTTTGCAATGTATTTGTTTTTAGTGTTTGTGTCATATACTCCATCAAATTGATATTTCATAATTTATTACCCATTCCTTTAGTGCTAGACATTAAGGTTATTTCCATTTTTCTCTCTATTATAAATAATGGGAGCAAGAATATCTTTATATATATAGCTTTTTTCCTATGTTTGAATTATATCCTCAGGATAAATTCCCAGGAGTGGGATTAGTGGGTCAAAGGGTATGAACAGCTTTATGGCTCTTAATATTTATTGCCAAATTGCCTAAAGGGTCATTCTAATTTACAATGCCACCTGCAACACATGAGAGTAGCTGCCCCCTCAGCCCTGCCAGCGCTCGTTTCTTCAGTCAATAGTTTTAGGCAAATTTAATAGGTACGCAGGGGTAACTCATTACTGTTTTTAATTGGTAATTTCTTTAATTATTATCAACACTGGATGTTTTTTCTTAAGTGCGTTTCTATTCTATGTTGTATGGTTTGCTTTTCGTGCCAGAAGATTATGTTTTTTGACACCATGTGGAATTTAAAGTATTTTGTACTGAAAATGCCAAATGCATGCAGAACAGAGAGAATAATTGACGTAGCCCCCGACATTACCCAGGTTCAACAAATAGCAACAAACAAAATAGCAACAAATAGCAAGTTTTGGCCGCATTTGCTTTATCTACCCCTTCCTTTCCTCGTTTTTCCCCTCTTTGTGCAGTATTTTAAAGCAAATGCCAGACATTCCGCATGTATTTCCTATATACTTCACTATGCATCTCTATAAACATACGGACTTTTTCTAACAAAATTAATGATAATTCCTTAGAATCATTTAATACCAATCTGCAATAAAATTTTTCAAAGTGCATTTTTTCCAATTTTTCCATTTTTTCCAATCAGTGCTTTGTTCCAATCAGCATACATTATGTTTACATTTAGTTATGTTCCTAAAATTCTCTTAATCTAGAGCATGCTGCCGCGTTCTTTCCCCCAGCCCCCACTTTAACCCCTATCCAGTGACTTATTGTAGGAGCTGAGTCAGTCGTCCTGTAAAAATTTCCACATTCTGGATTTGCCATTCTGTCTTCTTATTAATATTAGCTCAAAAGCTTGATTAGGTTGAGTGGGGGCAGAAATATTTCATGGATGGTGCTGTGTGCTTTATTTTATCTCACTTCTGGGGCATGTAATGTCTGGTTGTCCCACTTTGGGTGATGCCAAGGCTGATAATGGATTCAGGTGGTGACAATCCAAAACATGATTGTCATCAGCTTTTACCGTCACTGTTAAATCTACTGATGATGATTGCTTGAAGCAGTTATTTCTTAGAGAGTGAAAAATTGTTATTTTCTATCATTCCTTCCCCATTGGTTAACTGGAATTTTTCTGTAAAATAAAACCTTTCCTCATAAACTAGGGCTTCTAGAATCTCAAAATGCAGTTTGAACAAGTAAGGCAAGATAAATGCTTTGTTTTTTCCTATAAATTGCTAAGTTTCCGTGTAAGAAGTTGGTCCTTTGTTGATTTTTTTTTTTTTTTTTGATAAAGGGTCTTATTCTGTTGCCTGGGCTACAGTGCATTGGTGTCATTATAGCTCACAGCAACATCTAACTCCTGGGCTCGAGCGATCCTCCTACCTCAGCCTCCTGAGTAGGTGGGGAGTACGGGGCATGTGCCACCATGCTGGGCTGATTTTTCTATTTTGTGTAGAGATGGGGTCTTGCTCGTCCTCCGGCTGGTCTCGAACTCCTGACCTTAAGCAATCCTCCTGCCTCAGCCTCCCAGAGTGCTATTAATAGGATTACAGGTGTGAGCCACCACGCCTGGCCCTCTGTAACTTCTAATGGCATTCAATGGAATTATAAAATATTCATGTTCTTTAATATTTATGTATTCCAAGTATTTTTCTCAATTACATCCTTTATTCTTCCTGATGTTCAAATTTTCCATCCTTGGCCCAAAGGGAAACCCTTCATATCCTTGTTTTCAAGCGTAACAAGGTAGCTCAGGTTCATCTAGTTTATTTTGTACCGTCCAAAATGGGCCATTCCTTCAAGAAGTCCTGTGTTTTTCCAGTGGGGAGTGCTATTTAGGGACCACAATCTGGATATTATGTTCTCATTGTTTCTAAGTTTTCTCAGTGACTAGAGTAGGAATGCATATTTTGCAAAAGAAAATAAAAGATTATAAATTCCTACTGATACTGTCATTTCAAATTTAACAAACCTCCTTTTACTTTTTTCGATTTGTGTTTCTTTCTCTTACAATAAAAATCTTGGTTCCAAACATGATTTATACTACAATATAGACCAAATAGTTTTAAAATAACAATAGCAATATTACTACTGTTTTCCTAGTATTTGTTTGCAGCTGTTTTTATCCTTAGAATATATTTCATTAAAAATATTTAGTCAAAATACCTTATTCTAACAACACTTGAATTGTACTTTCCTCCAATTTGATATGGTTAAGTTCCTTCATTTCAGTTTTTTTTCAAATTTTAGGGTTCACTTTTTTCTTTTTGGTTTAATATTATTTTTTGAGTCTATAAAATGTGCATTCAAAGTTAAATCCACGTAGCAAGTTATCATCAGAAGTCTTTCATCTGTCTCCTCCACCTAACTTCCTCCCTCTCCCTATTGGTAACTATTTCTTAGTAATTTGGGTTTATCTTTGCTCTGTTTCTTCTTGCAAATATATATGCATTCATATGTCACCACCTGTTTTACACCAAAGCTAGCATACCATATATACCTTATAATACACTGTCAGTGTTTTAGAGACCCTCTGCATTTTTTTTTTGAAGGTTACACCAACCTCCCCTGTTAGGACGTACCCTGGCTTATTTAACTAGCCAATTACTGATGGAGTTCTGCTTTGTTTTGTGTTTTCTAAAAAACCAAAAATCTTGTGTCCAAGTCATTTCCTATTTTGACCAGTGTGTCTGTGGGATCCATTCCTAGAAATGGGATTGCTGAATCAAAGAATAAATGAGTATATACTTTTCTAGATGTTGCTAGGGATTTTCTAGATCTTGCTAGGGATTTTTTTAAATGATTGTATAAATGCTCAAATTCAATATGTAAGATTGTTGGAAAGTTGGGGCATTATTTATTGAACTTATGTACTGTTTCCCCCGTATTGTCCAAGACATGGCCTGATACAGAGTACACTGGTTCCTGCTTTTAGGGAACTTATGGTTTGTCTAGGGAGACATGATATATGAATAAAAAACAAAGAGTAGTCCAAGATAGAATATATTATAAGAAAAAAGATAAAAGCCCAGCTCAAGCCTGTTTAGGAAAGCCACACGAGTCCTTAATCCTCCACATTTCATTAATACTTTTAATGACACTTTTAGTGATTCTTTTCCCAAAAAAAAATTTTTAACACTTGCTTGAACAAATACGAATGTATTAACAGGAATAACAGAGTCGAATGTTTGAAATACAGGGTGCCTTGTAAATTCAAACTGAATAATTATTTTTTTGGAAAATCGAATCTACATGTCCCAAAGCATGTTCTCTGGAGGGTCTGCGGGATGTTTTTAAGGGCTCCACAGCAAAATCAGTGTGGAAATGTTGGGTTAATGAAACCTAATGAGCCATGACTCCAAAATCATGCCTGGCATCTTACCTACTCACATAATCTCCCTTTCACAGGGGAGCATCTCATGTTAATACTGTTAGGGGAAATACTAAAAATCAGTGTGCAGGTTCTGTTTAAATGAAACCCAAAGGCATCTCTTCCAGTTGAGGAATGTGTACTTATGTGTACTTATACAGTTCTATATTTTCGATTAACAATTTTTGATCTGTTTTTTTTTCTAGATTGAATCATTAAAGAAGAAGTTGCAACAGAAACAGCTCTTAATATTGCAGCTTCTAGAAAAGATATCTTTCTTAGAAGGAGAGGTAAGAAGCTGGGTTTTTTTAAGTTGGTGCCTTCCCTACCATTCAATTTTATGTTGCTAAGCCTAGCACTGACACTTAATTAAAAATATGGCTATTTCCTGGCCTTATAAAATTGATCGAAGGTTAACTGCCAGCCCTGCAAATGACGTTCTGACGGCTGGTTTTCCTTTAGCCCCAAACTCTCCTCATTCCAGCTTGCTGCTCACCTCCGCATTCTGGCTCTGGTTTTTCTTGTTCAAGCAAGTCTCATAAGCTGTTGATTAATACTGATAATTTCCCACATTTGTGTAGTGCTTTATCATTTGTGAAATATTTTTCACATACATTCCTCACATGATTCTCTCGGCAACTTGGAAACAGGCAAGACAAGGATTGTCATCTCTGTATTAACAAATAGTCATCTCTGCATTAACAAATGGAAAAACAGAGGCACAAAGAAGACAGGTGGTTTTGCTCAAGGTCCCCCAGCTTAGTGCACGCCAGAGCCAGGCCTGGAAGACAGACTCCTAATGCAGTGCTCTTCTATTCCATTGGGTGGACGTGTTTTAGAGGGGACTTAATTTTACCTGAAACTTTATGATGCTAAGTATTCTTGACTTTCTGGCTTTTTGAAAGTCATTTGCAGATTTTGTGTAGGTTCCAGAGAAGGAAATTATGGTGTTGGAAGAGCTCTAAGAGGTTAGGTATTAATAGAAGGAGAAGCCAAAATCTATCTGCTCTAAAATCTCCTTATTAAGAGCTTGGCAGTGAGCCTTTTCCTTTTGAGACTCCATGAAAAGCTGGTTTGCCAAGCACTTGTCCTTGTCTATCTTCCTCATTACAGTCCTTCCCTGGTGAGACAGTCGGGAGACAATGATGAAGTAAGGAGGAGGGGAAGAAATGACTTTATTAAGCACCCAGTGTTGTTGGGCACTGTTAGTTACTGTCCATATGCTCCGTGTAACATAGCAGTTAAGCACAGAATCAGACTTACCCAAGTTTAAACCTGCATCTGCTTCTTATTAGTTGGGTGACGCAGGGGAAGTTTCTTATAATTATAAAATGGGGATCCTAACTGCACCCATGTGTGTGTGACAATGAAACGAGAATGCGTAGAGGGTGCCTGGCATGTGCCATGCACTCAATAATTTTTAACTCCTTGTTCTCTCTTTATTAAAAGGGAAGCCTTCTGGGTTAGATTCTATTTCCCCCGTTTTATGGCTGGGGAAGCTGAAGTTCAGGGATGCTGGGAACCTGCCCAAGGTTAGAGTAGAGATGGGGAAGCCTGAATCCAGAGCCTGAGCTCTTCGCCACCATGTTTGCAGGGGTGGCAAGCCGGGACTCCATGTACCCTGTTTTGGGGACTGCATACGATATCACAACTGGAAGTCCCTCATGGCCCGTAGGAACCTGGCACCACATTCAAGGCCCAAAAGTCCCAGTCTCTGGAAGCTAGCAAATGGGTATTTTCCCTATCCCCACTCCTGTCATCTCCACGGCCACTGCCCAGCGCCAGCCTTATGAATGAACATTTCTGTTGCTGAGACTTCCATCTGAAATTGCAGCTCCCCGTGGGAGGAATCATACCTTTCCCAGTGAGAGGCAGAAAATAAGTGTCCTGGTGGAAGTCCTGGTGTCCAGAGAGAGGGTAGTTCCAGGAGAGAGGAAAGAGATGGCAACAGGAGAGGCAGAAGTTCCCCCAAACCGTTCCCTTCACCCCTGCTCCGTGCTGCTCAAGCAGGCTCTCCTGCTGGGGTGGTTAAATGTCCAGGGCAATACTGTGTGTGGAGAGAAGCCTTCTAAGTGTCTGTGCTTTGTTTAATGCTTGACGTATCAAGCTCATCTCTTATCTTAGACCCCGAGATGTGGCTACGAGTCCAGATAGGAGGTGATCTCAGGAAGCCCCAGTAGGGGAGTGGGGAGATTCGGCAGAGAAGAGAAGAAAGCTAAGAGTGGTGCCTTATCGAGGAAGTCACCGCTGTGGGAGCTGAGGCTCTCTTGCTCTGGGGACCTCTGGAGGCTGCTGTGGAACTGGCCCCAGAGTTGTGATATATTGACCTAGTCTGTAGCACTATTAAAAACTTATGCATTCTTTATTGATATTTTAAAATACTTAGTTGGGCCATGTGGAGATTTTATCTCCTAGGAGATGAGAGATTAAGTTCGAATACTTGGTTTTCCTCTTTGGCTGTGTGAGTAGTTCGTCATCTTACACACACTCTGCTGACTGCCGTTCCTTGCTAGTTGCTTATGACTGCTATTGCTGATGAATTGCTGCCCTTTTTCCGCCTGGTGCTTTTATGACTACTGATGCCAAGCAGTCCTTCTCTGGGCCCTGAAATCCTGCAGAGACTTATATTTCCTTTTGTTATTCTTTCCAACTTAACACAGAAATTTTATAAACAGACGTATAATTAATACTCTATGAAATAAACTACTTACACTTATATATTAAAGCTTCTTAGTTTAAAAAAAATCAATAAAAATGTAACATATCTTATAGTCACCTTTCTTTTCTATTAAAGTTTTTTTTTGTACACTTTATGTCAATTTTCCCTCGGAAGTGACATTATGAACAAAAGGCATTTCTCAGATTCGACTTGTTTCCATAATCATAATAATTATTTCCTTCTCTACCTCTTCTTCTTCTTCTTTTTCTTTTTTTGATTCTCAAATTGTCACAGCTTATCCAGGGAAAGTTGGTATATGTGAACTTCTTTGCCATGTAACAGGGCTCCTGATGCTCTTGAAGTCATCTTGATATTTGGCGATAACAAGGAGTTTTAGAGCTATCTTGGTTTTTGTCTTCTTCCAATGATGGAATGGGCTTGTCTCCAAGGAGCCTGTGTTCATTTTAGTGGAGAACTACATTGAAGACCCTCTCTCTGAGCATGAGAATTGGTAGTGGGCAAAAGTACTATGCCTACTATTAGGCCAACTTTTTCTTTTTAATTGACAAGTAAAAATTATATATATTTATGATGTACAACATGATGTTTTGATATATGTATATATTGTGGAATGGCTAATTAATTCAAGCTATTTAACATGTCAGGCCAATTATAATAGTGACAGAATTGGGGGAAAATATGTGTCTTTTTAAGAGTATGAGGTCACACTGATGTTTTCCTAATTTAACTAATTAGTTTGCTTTATAAGATAGGGTTCTGTTGGCCACTAAGAATTTCTATTATGTTGACCGCTTCTAACACAAGTAATTTTTATACCATGACATTCCCTCCGCTACCTTAAACCACAGTGATGCCAATGATGGTGTTTTAGGCAAATTCGAAAGTTTTGGTGGATAAATCTGGTGGCCTCCCATCTTACCAGTAAGGAGCTACTGTATGCTAAGGGCCTGTTTGCGGACTCTGGAGCCAGACTGCCTGAGCTCAAATCTCAGCTCTGCTACTTAATAGTTGTATCATCCTGAGCAAGTTCCCTAACTGTCCTGTGCCTAAGTTTGCTCATATGTAAACGGGAAGCCTCTCTGTCAAATCGCATCCTCTTCACAGAGTTGTTATGAGGATTACATTAGTTAATACTTAAGTGATTAGAACGTACCCAGCTCATAGTAAATGCCATATGTGATGATTATTTCTTTAATTACCTAGATCCCAGGGATTCCTCTCATAGTCATTGATATACAAGGGCTGCCCAGAAAGTATCCAGCAATGCAACTGTTCTCATTATATTAACAATGGCTGGATACTTTCCGGACAGCCCTTGTATGTTTCAGATTTACAGACATGTCCCATAATAATTCTTTCATGTTTGCTCATCCCTGGGGTTGGAGACCATCACCAAAACTCACTGTGTGAGAATTTAATACAGAGAATTTTGCACATAGGTGAACAAGAGCAGGGCTTGGGCAGGCCAAGTGCTACTTGAAGGCCATAGGGCCCAGAAGTCCTTTGCCTACAGCCAAGAGTTCGTCTTGGGAGGGCGAGGCTGAACGTGAATCTTCTAGGCTGGCAATATTCCATCTTCTTTTAGCAGTTGGTCCCAGTATTTGTAGAATTCATAGGTGTTTGGGATCCATGTGAAGTCTTGGAATTTGAATGTCATAAGCTGATTATCTTGCATGATGTCATTTCTCCTATTAATTGCTCTGGCTCTACGCCCAAATGGTATTTGGGGATTTATTGATCACATCTGTGTTCTTCTTAGCCACAGTGCTGATGGTTTTAAAGAAGCGGCAGTTATTTATCTTAGTTTCAAACTGAAGAGCCTTGGTTCTTACATACGTCCTCGCTTAGTCCAGTCTTACCAGTTCCCCAGGAACATCTTAGCTGTTCTTCTCCTTGAGCCATGGACTTTAGGACCGCGGGGCGTATCCGGTGGTGTGCTGCAGCTGCTTCATACTGGCTCATGAAAGCTGAATGTGAGCATCACTTCTCAGGTCTGTGTTCGGTGATGTCATGTTGGTTGCTTGAAATTAGCCATGGGAGGAAGAAGTCTTTACACCACAAAAATTGGCATATGCCACTAATCAGGGCATTTTTCCCTGGAGATCCTATTGTTAAAAATTTGCTAGCACACTACTAATATAATTCTGTAGTTTTATCTAAGGGTTGTGGGTTTCGATCCTGACACCTCTACTCACAAGGTGAGCTACTCAGGTCAAGTGACCTTTACCCCTCTGAGCCTCAGCATTAGCATTTGTAAAGTGAGGGTAATCACACCCACTTGAGATAATTTTTTTATGAGTAAATAAAATAGTGCATACGAAACACTTAGAATTATGCTTGGTATAATGTAAAAGATTGAATGTCAATTGTTTTTTGAGTACTCAGCATCTTGGAAACTTAGATTCTTATCCACATTCTGCTTTTATCTACGCCTGACCTTGGGCAAATCATGCCACCAACAACCTGGGCTCAGTTAGTTCATCTTTAAAAAAAGGGGATGGGGAATAACAGAAGGCTTAGACCATCTTTGAGATTATTTTTATTTTTAATGTTTGAAAACTTTGTTGGTTTTTTTTCCCAGATCATATCAGGACATGGGCAAAAAGTAAAGGGAATACTACATGATCCTGGGCTCAGAAAAAAGGCCAGGCCAGGCCCCTGCGTAGGTAATGGCTGACAATCTCAAAGTCATGTGGATTACTTTGGTCCTTGGATTCACCATTCATACTTGCCTATGGTTAAACTCATTAGATTTTGAACGGCCTCTCTTCCCCAAAACACACATCAGATTCCTAAAAGCTTGCTCTAGCCTGGCCCTGTCAGATGACATTTTCATCAACCAGTTTACAGTCTTTCTGCTAACAAAAATACTCACATTCTTTTTTTTTTTCAAACAATTTTTTATTTGTTCACCTTCTGGAGAAGAAACATCCCGTGGCCGATTTCCAATATAGAAATGTTCTTAAAATAAAATTATAAGCATTTATCTTCATAGGGTTGATAAGGTTTCTGAGACACTAAACAGATTCCGTTAGGTTTTTCTCTGCTGAAAATCCTCAACTTCTAACAAAATTCAAACGTCAGAGGAAAGAAGTCAAATATCTTGGTTTTGTCCATCCTGCATTTCATGTGTGTTGTGTGGTACATAAACCTCTCAGCATGTCTGTGGTGCGTTCTTGGGACTATTATTAATTTTCCTGTGTAATATTGGGGCGGCAGCACCAGGCACCAGGCCTCCCCATACGCATTTTATTGAACACACATTCTTAGTTAGTGCACGTGCTACAGCTCCTGGCCGCTCACTCCCCTGGGCTGGAGGAATCTGGGGGAGGAGGTGACTGCTGTATATTCGTGATATAATTTCCAAAAAATGCCCAAAGGTTCCACACCAGGTTCTTCCTTTGTGAGTGGCACACAAGCTTCCCAAGCCGCTGGGTGGTATTCATTACACATGTAAACACAAGGGGGTGGTATTTGAAAGCAAGAAAACCCTGCGATTTGATTCTCAATCCCAGAAACAATCTTTCATGGAACATGGTCCAGGCGGCAGTCCAAGGCTGTTCTTTGTCATTCACTTTCGTCGCATTCTGCAAGACTGAGAAGAGAAGCAGTCAGTCCTTGTTTTATTGTATCAAGTCCCATTAATCTTATTTTTTGAGTATTTCTTAAATCTGCCCCTGCCTCTCTCTCATGCCACTGCCCATGTTCAGGCTCTCATCATCTTTTATTTTTTCCTCATCAGCTTTGTTGTGTATTAATTTACATAAATAAACTGCATCTGTTTAAAATGTATAATTCAATGAGTTTTGACAGTGTGTATAATAGACCTGTGAAGTCATGACCACGATCAAGACACGGAATATTTCCATTCACCCCTGCAAAAGAGTCTCTGTTTCCCTTTGCAATCCAGGCAACTTTTGTTCATCCCAGGCAATTCCCGATCTTTTTTTAGGGGGGTTACTTTTTATCACTGCAGAGTTGTTTACAGTTTATAGAAATGAAATCATACAGTCTGTGCTCTTTTGTGTGTAGCTTCTTTCACTCAGTGTAATGATTTGAGACACATCTAAGTTGTTGTGTACATTTCTTTTTGTTGCAGACTAACATTCCATTGTATGGATGTACTGCAGTTTAGCCATTCACCTGACAACATACATTGGAGTTGTTTCTGGTTTGGGGCTATCGTGAACAAAGCCGCTATGAACATTACTGTAGAAGTCACTGTGTGGACATACATTTTAATTCCTCTTGGGTAAATTCCTCGTAGTGGGATAGCTGGGTTGCGGGTAGGTGTAGGGTAGGTATAGGTTTAACTTTCTAAGAGACAACGTTTTCAAAGGGGTTGTAATATTTTACATTCCCACCAGCAGTTTGAGTATACCAGTATCGCCACATTCTCACCCAGACTTGGTAGTGCCGGCCTTTTAAATTTAGCCCTTCTAAAGGGTGTGTAGTGGTATCTCATTGTAGTTTTAATTTGCATTTGTTTGGTGACTAGTGATGTTGAGCATCTTTTCATATGCTTATGGGCTATGTGTCTCTTTTTTTGAGGTGTCTATTCAAATCTTTTGGCTATTATTTCATTGAGTTTTTAGTTTTTTTATTATTGAGTTGTAAGAATTCTTTATATATTCTGGATTTGAGTCCTTTGTCAGATATATGTACTGTGAACATTTTCTCCCATTCTGTGACTTGCTTTTTCATTTTCTTAATGATATCTATTAAGAGATTTTTATTTTTGGTTTTACTTTTGATAAAGTTCAATTAATTAATTTTTTCTTTTTTGATTTATGCTTTTTGTGTCCTAAGAAATCTTTGTCTTATAACAAGGTCACAAAGATTTTCTCCTGTGTTTTCCTCTAAGAATTTTATAGTCTTTGTTTTTTTATTTAGATGATCCATTTTGAGTTAATTTTTGTGTTTCGTGTGAAGTAAAGGTATTGATATTCTTTTTTCTACACAGATATCCAATTCTTTCCTTTTAATATCCCTTTAATTTTTTACGTTGATTATTTGTGTGCGTTCTTGTTCGCACAGGGGCTTGTGCACACTCTCTCCTTTCACAGTCTAGCTAGGGGGTTATCAATTTGGTTGAGTTTTTAAAAAATTAAAATAGCTTTTGGCTTTATCAGTTTTCTCTGTTATCTGTTTTCTATTTTATTGAGTTTTGCTCTGACGTTCATTATTTTCTTCCTTCTAATTATTTTGGGATTACATGGCTCATTTTTTTCTAGCTTCTTGCGGTAGAGCCTTAGGTTGTTGATCTTAGACTCATCTTCTTTTTTAGTATAAACCTTTAAAGATATAAATGTCCTTCTAAGCTGTGCTTCAGCTGCATCCCACGAGCTTTGATATGTTGTATTTTCATTATCACCCAGTTCAAGATATTTTCTAATTTCAAACCTTGAGATTTTTCTTTGATTTATGGTTTATTTGGAAGTGTGTTTAACTTCCAAATGGTTGAGCTTTTCCTTGATATGTTACTGTCTTTTTATTTCTACTTTAATATTGTTATGGTCAGAGAACACACTTCGTATGATCTTCTTTTACATTTATTGAGACTTGTTTTTTGACTCAGCATATAGTTTCTCTCAATTAAATATTGTGAAAAAATATATTCTGTTGTATGTGCTCTATAAATACCAATTAGGTTTTAGGTGGTTGATAATATTGCTTAGATAACATGTTTTTCTTTTCTTTTTTGTATAATTGTCCTATCAATTGCTGAGAGAGAGGTGTTAAAATTACTTACTATGATTTTAGACTATTTCTTTAATTGTCAGTTTTTACTTTATGTATTTTGAAGCTCTGTTATTAGGTATATCCATATTTTAAATTGTTATGTCTTTATGATGAATTCATCTTTTCATTATGAAATGTTGGTCACTACGTTTGTTAATATTCTTTGTCCTGAAGTTTTTTTTCACTCCGATATTAATATAGCCATTCCTATTCTTTTATGTTTTGGTATATCTTGTTCTATCCATTTATTTTCAACGGATCCGTATCTCTGTATTTGAAGTAAATCTCTAATAGACAACATATAGTTGGGACTTTCTTTTTTATACATTCTGATAGTTTCTGCCTTTTAATTGGAATATATAGTTTATTAACATTTTATTATGTTAATATGACTGGATTTAGGTCTACCATTTCATTATTTGTTTTCTGTTTGTTCCCTCTGGTTTGTTTTGTTTGTTTTGCTTGCTTGTTTGTTTTGTTCCTCTTATCTTACCTTCTTTTGGATTATTTCAGTGTTTTTTAGAATTACCATTTTAATTTACCCTTTGGCATTTTTGCTATATTTGTTTTCTCTAGTATTTTAGTGGTTACCCTAGGTATTGCAATATACATCATTACCTGTTCGTAGTCTACTTAGAGATAATATTGTATCATTTCTTGTAAAATGTGGAAACCTTCCAATGATACAGATTCATTTATCCGTCCCCCTGCTGTTATAATTGCATATATATTGTATTTACATACATTGTAAACCCACAATGTATTGTTTTCATTTTTGCTTTAACAATCATATGTATTTTAACGAAATGAGGAGAAACTAAAGTCTTTCATATTTACTCATATACATTCTATTTCTCATCCTCTTCATTCATTCTTGGAGGCCTGAGTTTCTCTCTGGTACTGTCTCTCTTCAGCCTGAAGAATTTCTATTTAGCATTTTGTGTAGGGCAGGCCAGGTGGTAAAAAAATTCCCTTAGTTTTTCTTATCTGAAAGTAAGGTCTTTATTTCATCTTCATTACTGAAAGATACAGAGCTCTAGGTTGACAGTTTCTTTCCCTCTGTACTCACTATTTCTGGTTTCCATGGTTTCTGATAAGAAATCCGTGGTAATTCAAACTGTTGTTTCCCTGTATGTAATAGGCTGCTGTCAAGATTTTTCCTTAGTTGTGTGTTTCTCTTCAAATTTATCCTGTTTGGAATTTGCTGAGCTTCATATATTTATAAATTTATGTCTTTCACCAGATTTGGGAAGTTTTCAACCATTTTTTTTCCACTTTAGTTTCTCTCTCTTCTCTTTCTGTGATTCTGGTATCCTTACATTAGGCTTTTAAAAATTATTTCACAATTCCACAAAACTTCATTTGTTGTTTTCATTCTTTATCTACTTTTGATTGGATAATTTCTATTAACGTATGTTCAAGTTTACTGACTTCTTTTATCATCTCCAGTCTTCGCTTAAGTCCATCTCGTGAATGTTTTTTTAAAAAATTTAGGTATTATACTTTTTACTTCTAAAATTTCCATTTGATTCTTTTTTATATTTTCTAGTGATTTTTTTATTACTTCATTAATTATAAGCATCTTCCTTTGTATCATTGATCATAGTTATGATACTTGCATTAAAGTCCTTGTCTGAAAATTCCAACATCCAAATCATATCAGGATCAGCGTCTGTGAATTCTCTTTTCCCTCGGGAATCATTCGTATTTCCTGACTCTTCATATGTCATGTAATTTTGGATTATAATTTGGACAGTGTGAATTGTAGAGTCTTTGGATGCTGTTTCATTGTTCTGAAGAGTATTGAGGTGTTTGTTTTATTTATTTTTATTTTATTTTTTATTTTATTTCAGAATATTACAGGGGTACAGACATTTTGGTTACATAAATTGCTTTTGTACTATATGTTTATTTCAAAAGGCAATGAATTTGGTTAGACCCCACTACACCCTGCTTACCTGTGATAGGTGATGGGTCAGATCTCAGTTCAGTTCTTTAAGCATGAGCTGCAAACTTCACACATGAATGGTTTGGGAGTCTACCAGAGGCCTGAGCTGAGTCTATCTATATGTAGAATTTGGGGTTTCCCCCCACTCTGACTCTCCTTTCTTGTCTTCCCCCTTACTCTTGGGAACCCAGGGCTCCTTCTTCTAGTTTCTTCCTCCAGGAAGATGATCTTTCTATTCACTTTTTACCATATCTGTGCTACCACCACCATGATTGTGTTGTTCTCAGGGCAAAGCTGCAAACAAAAAACAAAAAAAAAAATGAACAAAACACAGAGAATACAGAAAAGTGTGTGTCACTTGCTCCAAGTTTCACCTCATCTCCAAAACTTGCCTGTCTTCTTTCAATGCTCTAGAGACTTCATTAGCGGTTTTTGTGTCTTTTATTCAGAGTGTACAGCTATTATTTGCAGCAGGGTCAGTGTGCTGAGCACATACTCCTGTATACTGGAAGTGCAGCTCTCTTTCAACTGAGTAATTGCAATGGCTTTCCTACTGTCTTTAGTCTTGTTTCCCCCAATCCAGTTTTCACTTGGAGCCAAGAGATGCAAATGAATTCTGGTGCTGACCTTGCTCTTATAAGACTGGGTTTTAACTCCTTGTAATGACATCCACAGCCTTTCGTAACTAACTCCTACCTACCTGTGTGATGCGGAAAGGTGCCTTTTCTCAACCCAGTAGGTTTCCACAACTCTGGAATACTCATCCCCTTCGCTTTTTCTTGCTTTCTTTCCCTTGCCTAACTCCAGGAGCTCCAGCCCCTCTCCTCATTTTGAGTTGGATGTCCCCTCCGAGTTGTCTCTTAATATTCTGTGGGTCCCCTTTCAGTAGGACTTATCATATTGTCTTGTTATTTTCTACTCAGTTGTCTGTACCCTCAAAAGACTGAGCTCCTCAAGGGTGACAAATCGTGCCATGCCTCTTTAACTTCTGACTAGGTCCCCTCGCCTGCTTTCACACACTGCATAATATATAATAGATACACAATAATTTTTCTACGGATTGCATTAAATTTTCATGAGTACAGATTGTTCATTTCTGTGCCTCTGTGGGCATCTGATGTGTACACACAGAGTTCTCATGAAATAGAACAAAGGATTTGGGGGCATTTGTCCATTATTCACTGTGTACTAATTGGGGCATATTCCCTAAGCTCATCTTTATGCCCCCTTACTATATAGCTACTACAGAGCATTCTGTGAAATCCTCATGATTAAAGTCTTTACACCAAGAAAGGATAAGGCAATGGGATTGCTGGAGCTTCCAGCAAGGATAAACCTCTTCTGCCTTTCTCTTTCCGTGTAAATGGGAAAGTTCAGATGTTCCAGGGAAGCATTGTGTGTGTGTGTGTGTGTGTGTGTGTGTGTACGCATGTATGAATGTTGCTGACCTCTGGCAGTAAGCCAACACCGTTCTTCCATCCTGAGGATCAGGTGATAGATTCAGAGCCCATAGGTCTGTCGTAGCTTCAGCTGCTAGGGAATCTGGAATACATTCTCTTCCTTCACACCATTTCCTATTTATCGAAGGGATCCAGAAACCTTTACCTCGTGCAGAACATAGGTTTGCACAAGAACTGCTGCTTTGCTCCTTGGTGTCACCCTTCAGAGCAGGAGCTACTGAGCTGTAACCCACATTCTTTCTCTCAAAACAGATGAGCTTGTATTTCCATAGAACTTTTAAACTTTCATGTGTTATCTGTTGTCTTAGAAGAGTGCCTTAGCTTCAGCTCCAACGTAAAAAGAAGATATATGCTTTAATTTTTATCTAGTTATGCAGATAACATGCTCATTGTAAAAGCTTTTTTACACATTTATTTATTCAATAAAATACTTATCTTGTATCTCTTATATGCCATGATTTGAGAATACAGCCAGGAAGATAGATATGGTCATTGCCTCATGAAAATTTAGTGTAGCATTACAGAAAATTATAGAGAAGAACTTTTTTAAAAGCATCCAAAAAACTCAGTACCCAGAGACAAGCACTGTTAACCTTTCTCAGAATTATTTTCTGTGTTTTTGCCCTTGGGTTTCAGGCACCATCTCTTCATCTATTTTCATTTCAATATCCTCAACTCTCTTGCCCCTTTGTACTTCATTTCCCCCATGGGGCAAATTTCCAACTCCTGAGCATCTAATCTTCAACTTATGTAATGGTTGGCTCTGGTCTGAAAAGAAACTATTCAGAAGGGTAATTTTAATCCCAAGGAGCTTGTTCTACTTTATATGTTTGAGATTCTGAATTTTCCACACCTACGAAATACTAATTATTAAGTTATAGAGGTACTTCCCACTAAATTAAATTAATAGACTTACTCACTTTATAGCTTAATGAGGGGGTGTTAAAAGTTGAGCTGCACTTTATTTACAATGGCAAAGAAAGTGACAAATATCTAAATGCCCATCAAGTGACCAATTAAATAAAAAATGGATCCATACAATGGAATACTACGAACTAACTAAAGTAGTTTGTTGATGTAAAGAGAAAACTAATAAAGATGGAAAGATATCTACCACAAATTGTTGACTGGAAAAAAAAGCAGATTATAGTATAAATCAGGATATTTTGTTTGTTTTCATTTATGAAAAATTGGACGCTCCTGTATGTACATGCACCGAAAGCTATCTATAAGGATTCAATCAAAATATTTCTTTAATATATACCTACTGCGTAAGAGATGCACAATAAATACACTGTGATGAATGTCCACGCCGTGGGGGGAGATTGCACAATACATATAAATTGTATCATGCATATTTGTGGAGCAACATACTTGATTTACTGAAAGTACTTTTTTCTTCATCTCTAGAATAATGAACTACAAAGCAAGTTGGACTATTTGACAGAAACCCAGGCCAAGACTGAAGTGGAAACCAGAGAGATTGGAGTGGGCTGTGATCTTATACCCAGGTATTTAGGAATTTCCTGTTTTTTGTACTAAAATTCCTCTTTGACTTAAGAAAATACTTTACTGGGCTGTTTTTAACAGAATTGCATTCTTTCTATCAAAACTGTTTCTGCAAAACTAAATGGTAGCTGCTGAGAGGTACCATTTCTGTGGGAGCAGGGTTCGTTGTGCAGGTGGAGGGGAGAGAGAAGGGGAGCCCTGGGGAAGCCACTTGAGAGAGACATTGGCCCTGTCAGTGAGTGCATGCATTTGTTCATTCATTCATTCTTTTAGCAAACAGCCGTTGGGTACCTTTCCTGTGTCAGACGGTTACGACACAGAGAAGAATGAGATTTGGTTCCTGCCGCAGAGTATAGCCTGGAGGGAGAAACAGGTGTGTAGGCAGAAGGCATTTACGATAGTGTGAGAGGGGCGTAGAGGTGCTTCAGTGATATAGAAGAGGGAGGGTCTCAGTCTTGAACAAAATTTATCTATTCTCCAGTACTGTTAACAGTATTGTGAAACACTGGATCCAGTCCATAAATAAATGATCTGCTTCAGTCATCAGCAGATACGTGATAACTACCACCCGGTGCGTTCTGTTGCTTTCCGGAGCTGGAGGACCGACCCGTTCATTGTGAAGCCACTCCCATGCCTGCGTCTCTCCCTAGTGAGATTAGAGCCCAATAACCTACCTTTGGCAACCAACTGACCATTTCTAGGTGCTCACAATCGTGTCTGGCTTAAAGAGAACACAGAGTAAATTTACAACAAGGATGCTAATGACATGTGACTTGCGATTCAGGCAAAGTTACAAACTGCATGGTATCCTGTGTGCAGGAGGGTGGATTCTTGTGTAAGCAGAGGCATTTGTGTGGACTGTGCTAGACATAGTAGTCCAGACAAGCGTCGAATCCTGGAATCTTGAATGGTTATATCCGGTGGGAAACAGTGATGAGTGGATCACCAGGCTGGGATGGGGAATACCTGGTTCTAGCCCTACCCTCCAGTGGCAAGATGCCTTCAGACAGGTCTTTCTTTGCTGAGGCCTAAGTTTCCCAATCTATAAAGTCAGGAGTCTGACCAAGTGACGTCTCGGGTCCCTGTCAGTTCTAACATTATATAATAAGGACTCATTTCCGTACTTCACTTATTTCTATTCATTACTAATATTGTCTTTTTTGTTCATTAAAATGATCCACTTTCGATTCTCCAAAAATTTACCAAAAGCAGCATTAAGCTCTTTCACTGACAAGGTTCTCATTTACATTGCTTGCCTTCTTGTAAAAGCAAAGCAATTGTGTCATTCTGATAAAATTAACAGAAAATGTTAAAAAGAAAATAAAAGAAAGAATACGTAAATAGACTCCGGTCTCATCAATGTGTGGTACAAAGGACATGATGAAAATATAACCGAAAAGAATGATCGATTGTGTTCAGAGCCCCCTTTTGAAATATAAATAATTTGGCCATTTCCCCCCTTTTTTATTTTTCAAATCCAAGTGGCTTAGTCCACTCTAATTGCCCACATAATAAATCTTGTTTGGCTAAGACGGGTACAAAACTATGTCTGAAAACAATAAATTGTTTTCTACTTCCCACATTTTGGCTTAAAACAAGCTTTTCAATTTGTATGCCCAAGTATAGCCTTAAGCCAACTTTTATGGCTAAGTTATGAAACCACAAAGCGGTTTTCATAATGGAAGTGCTGACAGAGCCTTAACTTATGGCCACGGTGAACTTGGAAGCCACTTCAGGATCTAAAAGCAGCTTTTCCATAAATGTAACATTTGGTTTCCCCCAGGATCCATCTTAGCAGTTTAACTACCTAGGTCAATCAGCAGAGGAAATGAAAACTACATATCCGCGTTTCCGAAAAGGCAGAATAATATTTCATTCGTTTCCTCACAAATATTTATTAAGTGCCTACTATGTGAAAGGCGCCGGGCACGTCTGGGGGTGAGTGAGAGATGACTTTGGGGCGGTAGTTTTCCACCTGCACCTCTTGGGACTGCTTTACTCTGAGCTGGGGTTCCTGGCGAGGCCTCAGGGTGTCCCAGAGGATGGGGGGGCTAGTGAGGAGCTGGCCTGTGGGATCCCCCTCCCCACAGCAATCTGAGAAAGGTGGCTTTCAGTCTCTTTTGTATTTTGGATTCCAAGTTAGAGTTTGTTAGAATAAAGAGTTCTATGGTCAAAGACAAATTGGAACCCCCGGTCTAGTTTAATCCCCATGTTTTGTAGATACCAAAATTGAAACCCAGAGAGACAAAGTGATTAACCGGAAGCCACACAGCCAGGACCAGAACCAGGCCTTCTTGAGTGTTGGTGCAGTACATTTGTGGTTTGAAAAATATGTGAGACATAGACAGTTGCTAAATGGTGTTGTGTGTGTGCTGACAAAATTCCTAGTTCCTACTTGGACTTCACATTTGCATCTAAGTACTAAAAGATCCTATGGTAGTTTCCAGAATATTTTGTAAAGCCTCCAACTGAATATTCTAGATCAATAAATGTATTGAATGAAGCCTCAATTATGCAGAAATGTTTTGTTTTTACTCTCCGTTCTTCTCCCTCGAAGCACTCATCAGTGTGGTCCAGTCGGGGAGTCTCAGGCTGCCTGGGTTCCCTGCCCAGCCAGCTGCTAGCTGAGCGCAGCCATGGGCAGGCTACTCAGTCTCTCTAAAGCCTCCACTCTTTCATCCTTAAAATCGGAATGAAGATGATAATATCAAATCTCACTGGGTTTCTATGAGGATTAAATGAAAACGTGTATCTAAAGCATCTAGCATAGTAACTGGACCAAAGTGAAGTATTTATTAAACAGTAGCTATTATTACTATTAATTGAACCAAGCCTCTGATTTTACATGCAGAACACTGTATCAAATATAAATGAATCTGGGTAAGCTAAGACAACTTCATTAATTTATAAAATGAATCGATGGCCTAATCAAGTGTATAGTGTTTCAGTATGCGTTGAGCTCTTCAGTTGATGTATCAGTGGTTTGAAACCCCCTCTAGACACTGCATAAAACTCTGGAAGGTCCAGTGCTTGATAAGGTTTCTATCAGCTGACAGAGGAGAGGGCCCCTGTGTGTGCCAGGCACCGGGCACACATCTCATTGTAGAATAGCGTGGCATCTCCTACACACCCATCCCATACAACTGCAAGTGTTATATGGTGTGCTCCTCCTAAAGCATTTGACTTACAGCTATACCTGCTCTATTTTTTTTTTGTCCTGCTGAAAAAAATTTACATTTAGTTTTGCTCCATAAACATTTGTTGGATGAATCAATGAAAGGTACACACCACATGGGGAACTTAGGCAGCCGATCTCTTTTATAATATGGTTTAGTTGTTTAATAAAGCCCTTGGATGAAGCAATTCCTGCTTATGTTTTACTTTTTTGTGTTTCTTTCTCTGTCTCTGTTCTTGCTAAAATGTAAGCCCCATGAGGGAAAGGATTTTCGTCCATTTCATGGATTGTGGTCCCCCGGGGGGGCCGCACATGGCACATGGTGGGCACTCAGTCAGTATTCGTTGAATGGAGCCATCTCCCTGCAGCGTTCGGCAGTCCTTCCTAAGCAGAGGGGAAGGATCCCTAAGCCTGCTTCTTACCTTTGGAGAACTTTTCTCTCCTGGTTCTCTCCCCACCTCCCTGGCCTGTCCTTGTCTATCTTCTTTGATGGCTCCGCTTCCTCTTCCAAGAGCCTCACCATGGGCGCTCCTCACAGCTCTATCTTGGCTCCAGCTATTCCTGCAGAGATCGCATCCAATCTCACTGCTTCACCCCTCCTCCCTGTGGCTGCACCCCAAGGCAGTGCTCACCTCTCTCTTGAGTACAAGCCCTCAGCCTGCTGAGTGCTCCCCCTGGTATCCGCTTGGTCTCCAGACTTGCCACTGAATCGCTGAGCACACCGTCTTCTCCCTCAAAGTCACTACTCGAATGTTTATGGCAGCACAATTCTCTATTGCAAGGATGTGGAAACAACCCAAGTGCCCGTCAATCCATGAGTGGATTATTAAAATTTGGTATATGTTTACAGTGGAATATTACTCAATCATAAGAAACAACAGTGATCTAGAATCTCTTATACTTTCCTGGATTAAACTTAAGCCCATTATCCAAAGTGAGGCACCACAAGAGCAGAAGAACGGGCTCCACTTGTACTCGCCATCAAATTGGTACTAACTGATCAACGCTAGGGTGATCACATGGCAGAAATACTCTCCAGGGATTAAGGGGATAGGGGGATAGATCCGCAACTAAAGGACATGGAGAGCATTGTAGGAGCGGAAGGGCATGCCTTTAACCCGCAGTTGGGTGAGGCAAAGACATAAAGTGTAACCATAATGTTTGCACCCTCACAATACCCTGAAATAAAAAAAAAAAAAAGTCACTTCCTCCTAGTAGTGGTGAAGAATAATACTGGCTTGAAAGTTAGACCTGGGTTTGGGTCCTGGTTCTGCCTCCTGCTACACCTGTAGCTTTGGAAAATTCCTAACCTCTCTGAGTCTCAGTTTCCTCACCTTGAAAAGGAAGATGGTGGTGGTAACCCCCCTCAGAAGCTCGCTGAGAAGGTCTAAGCGAGATAACAGACACAGAGCACCCAGTGTAAGCGGCCACACTGTCAAGTCTCTGTAGGTGCCACTGCTTTCCCAGTGCCCTAAGCTCAGAGTATTGCAGGTGCTTCTGAGCCGTGGGATTGTTTTGCTCCTAGACTCATGCACTCACATGGAACATTCCTTCTGCTGCCAGCCTGAGACTGGCCTTGCCTTAGCCTGCTCCGTGCAGAACCATCTCTCTGCCTCCACCTTCTCCTCCAGGTCTAACCCTCCTTCATCTCACCTTTGTGTTACATACTCTTCTAGTGAGCAAAGATCTCATCAGAGAGGAAGGAGAGAGGGACAGGGTAAGGAGGGACTCACTGTGGGTGTGGGGCCTTTTAAACACCTGTTTTTTTTCCCAAAGACTCAGAAGTTTGGATTGAAAAGTTTGATATATTTTAATGAAACTTATTGAGAATGAGTTCACATCATCTAGCCTTCATTTACAAAGGAAAGGGAAAAAACCAAAAACCAGAAGAAAAGAGACTTTTCTTTCTCCTGTCCCTCAGTGAAACTTGATTTCCAGCAAACTCATAAATTATGTCTTAAGAAGTGCAATTTGATGAAAAATATTCCCCATGGCCATAAATGCCTGGCACGTAGTAAGTGCTTTAAAATGCTTGCATTTTCATATTTCTGTTGCAAAGACCAGAACACAAAGTAGCTTTTTGTCAAAGCTTCATTTGCTGATTCTGCTATTGTTCCCCCCAGGGGAACTGCCCCTTTATGGATTAATAAAAGGTTAACAATAGCCTGAATGTATTAAAGAAAATGGTTGAATTTTCATTTCTGTGCTTGAAATTGTTTATGTTCTTAAAATCCTGTTGTTTCCTCAGCATCAACTATATAAAATACCCCACTTCTTTTTTGAAAGGTTGGGATATGAGAGTCTGTTTTTGAAACCCAGAAGGTTCACCTTTATAAATATTTCTGCATTTTATGGGCTTTTAGGATATTGTCACTGGAGACCATTTCTGTTATGTGGAATTTTCACAGGAGTTGGCACAAATTGCCATCTGGCTCTTGCCCCTGGCATTCCACTAAGCTGCCTGCCCAGGTCACTGGGGACTCCTGAATTGCCAAAGTCCATAGATTCTTCTTTGTGGCAGGTGACACTTAGGAGCACCACTCCTCGTGACTCCCTCAACCTTTGGTTTCCTTTGACCTTCAGATGTGGAGTAATAGCTCCGTGCCTGGCCTTTGTGAGCTGCTGGGGTCATGGAGATGACGGAGATGTGTTTTTCATTTTTAAAGAAATTAAACCTAACAGTGGAGACAAATGCATACACCAATGGGTGCGGTAAGATGCTTCCAGTGGTGTGTCAGTAGTGAGCCTCTATGATAGTTACTCCACAGTCAACCCTCAACATTACCAGAGGAATCTTGCTAGAATAAAAATATGAGCATATCATGCCCTTCCTTAAAAACCTGTTACAGTTCCCTGTCCCCTTCTGAACTCCTTAGCCAGGCACACGGGGCCCTTCTTCACGGGGCCTCATCTGTCGCTGCTTTCCATTGTGAACTCCTTGCTCCAGACATACCAAACGTGTCTCCGCCCCACATCCACAGAGTGTGCGTTCACCTTTGCCTTTGTACATACTATCCCTCCTTCCTGGAATTCCTGTCCCCTCTTTGCCCACCTGATAAATGCCAGGCATTCCTAATAGTCACCTTCTCTGTGCAAATTTCCAGATGTGAATTTCCTGGTGACGCTAAATTGTTCTGCCCTCAGTTTGCCCATAATGTGTTCATTCTTACATTGCTCGGGGTTCTGGCAGGAAGGGAAAATTGAAGAGAGTTAAATGAAGGGATGATTTACAAATGTTTGGGCAGCTTTAAGGGAAATAGATGAGGGACAATGGCGTGCTCTGGAGCAAGTAAGAGTGGCAGCTGTTACCACCCCGTGTCTGAAGAGACAGAGGGGCAGAGCCAGGGGAGCTGTGCTGTGGCTGCAGCCTGGCTGGGAGGGGACAAATGTCCTGACCTCTCTGCTCATTCTCTGATCCTCTCCTGCCATCTCCCAGGTGGAAAGAAGGACCTGGAAGCCCACAGATGCTGGCCTTCAGGTCGGCTTCCCAGAGCACAGAGCAGGGTGAAGGGGAGAGCAGATCTGAATGGGTGCCCAGAGAACATCCAGCACAGCTCTGTCTCTGTGTTAGTTCCTAGAACAATATATTGAAATCATTTGCATACATATCTTTCCAACCAAATTATGAGTTCCTTGAATGCATGTTTTATATTTTTCTTAATCATGGATGCCTATTCCAGCCTTTAAAAATTACTAAAGATAATGGTTCTGTCATATTCTTTTCAGGCTGCTATAACAAAATACCCTAAGCTGGGTGTCTTATAAACAACAGAAATTTATTTCTCACAATTCTAGAGTTCAGGAAGTCTAAGACCCTAGTGCCAACAGATTTGGTGTCTGGTGAGGGCCCACTTTCTGGGTCACAGACGGCACCTTCTCGCTGTGTCGTCACATGGCAGAAGGGATGCCAGGTCTGTCAGGGGCCTTTCTTACAAGGGCACTAATCTCATTCTTGAGGGCTCCACCCTTATGACCTAATCACGTCCCAAAGGCCCCACCTCCTGATGCCATCACCTTGGGGGTTAGGATTGCAACATGGAATTTGGGGGACATAAAGATGCAGTCCATGGCAGGGCCCTTTTGTAATGTTTAAAGGAAATATTAAAGTGTATTATTACAGTGTTTTTAAGTGCTTAAACACCATTTCCTAGAGTTGCTTTATCATGTGAAGCAGATGGAAAGTTTTGTCTCATCTCCCTGACCTGCCTTTTCTCATTTCTCAGCCAAACAGGCAGGACTCGCGAAATCGTGATGCCTTCCAGGAACTACACCCCGTACACAAGAGTCCTGGAGTTAACCATGAAGAAAACTCTGACATAGGCACTTGAAGACGCGCACTTTTCATAGACGGACAAAGGCCCTGGGACCCTGTGGCTTGAAGTCTGGAGAGGATGACTGTCATTTCCTGGTATACACAGAGTAAGCCAGGATGGACACTGCTGAGCTTCTGGTCGGCTTCTGAGACAGGAGAGAAAGTGAAGGTAGAGGGGGCGGGTGAGAGGGGGAGAGATAAGGTCACATTTCAGACACACAACCCGTGAATGCTGCTGTGCTGCATCATCATTTCTTCTCCATGTAGACACTGAAATCCCATCAGGAGATTCCCTCACAATTTATTTTCTGTTTTGCTAGACTTCGGTTGGGAAGGAAGAGGACATTAATGTGAAATTTCATGTTATTCACGCCCAGGAACATTTGATGCAGCACGAAGGTCTTGTTTACCCATAAAAGTATTAGAGGCAGTGTTTCTCTGGTACAGGGAAGCCTGTCCGCAAGGGGCATGGGCACCTGGCAAAACTTGAACCTGGAGGGAAGGAATTCCAGCCTGCAGGTGCTCTTACCTCTTAGTCCCGAAGATCTGTGCAGGGCCGTGGGAGCCACGGTTAGAGACTTGTGTGGCCCAGACAAGCTTCATTCTGATGTGCTAATCTCTTGGTTTCATTTGTGCCTTATGCCTTTATTGAACCAGCTGAAATCACTGTATTTATTCAAACTTGTGATTTTTTTTTCTTTATCACTTTAAAGAGAATTTTGTGTGTCATGGAAATTTAATCGAATGTTTTCTGTATCAATGGGTGTTTTTGTTAAATGAATGAGTAATCTGTTCATGCATGCTCTACTTTGATATTATAACCTATGTCCACATATGTTTAATAAATATCATTTATTTTGTTTTACTAATGTTTCTCTGTGTTTCTTCCACGACCATGTAGAAGGGATAGAGAGCAAATCAGGCTCTGGAATGAGCGTCAAACTCAGAGCACACGATCCTTAAACCAACACAATCCACAGATGCATTTATCAGCCGTAAGATCGTGTGTGTGTTTTTAATTCCTGAAATCTATTTAGTTAACCCACCTTCTGGAAAGAGTAAGACACATTCATGATCACAAAATACAAATATAATTTTTACTTTTAAGAATCTCCTCTTTGCCCAAATTCCCTACCTCTTACTCTCCTTACTTCAGAAATAAAGAAAAAAGAGAAAGAAAGAAAGAAAGCAAAGCAACTCAACTGGATACATCACTGTGAGTCAGGATAGTGTAAAGAGGAAAATGTGCATTTTGGTGCCAAATTTCTATTTAAATTCTGTCTGTGGTACCTTGGACAAGTCATCTAAGCTCTCTGAATATTAGTTTCATGTCTGAAAATCTAGGATACACATGTACTTGATAGGTTGCTGTGACCCTCTCGAGGTAATTCCCAGAGGGCCTAGCATGCTGGGCACATAGGTGGCACTTGTGTCATCCTGGAGGTTTGTGTAAAGCACTGTTGCCCTGCTTGGCCCTCACTAATGCAGGTATTTCAGCATAAGAAGCCATGCCCTGCAGCAGTCGCCCAGGAGGAGCATTTGGTGAACAGGCCGCCCTTAGGACCAGGAGATAGGGAGGCTGGACTCAGAGAGTGGCAGAGGGTGCCAGGGGCCCAGGCCCCTGGAGAAGCGAGTCTGAAAGCAGTTTCTAAATGAAACACAATGACTTAAAGAATATCGGTTTTAATGAGATCAAGGCAGAAATGAAAACTTCTCTGCAAACGCTTCCACATTCCCTCCTTTCCCTCTCAAAATAAGCAAGAAAAAGAAAAATGGTAATTTTAAATTTAAAGAAAGCCAGGGATCATTCTACAGCTGGGGCCTTTGTATTTTAAAATATATGTTCAACATACGGAAAATTCTAAACATGATTTGAACTATTCAGAGAGACTATTACAGAGAATCCCTAACTTGTACAGACAGAAACTGAAAGAAACTGAGAGATGATCTTTTGTCAAAATCAACTCTAGTGACCCCCCCAACCTTCCTTCAGAAAGGGTGAAATTCATCAACCTCTTCCTGAGCAAGGGTATTATGGAAAATTGGGGGGGGGTGAACTCTAATATTACATAGTAAACTTATCTCACTGAAATGAAAAGCAGCAGTGTATGTAAGGCCTTCTTTAAATAAAAAATAACATCCTATAATAATGCTTCCAATTAATATTTTCATTCCAGTCCTTCCAGACTTTCTTAAAACACACATGCACACATACACACCCGTCACTTATTTTGTTTTGTTTTTAAAAAAAATATGACCCTATACTGAGAAGCAGAATCATGTGATTTTTAAGAATGTGGGAACACTCTGGAGTACAACTGCCTGAGCTCAGTCACTAGTGTGCATGTGGGCAAGTCACAAATCTGTCTGAGTCCCCATGAAACGGAAACAGCGACAGTTCTTTCCTAATGGGGCTGATGTGCAGAGTAAATGAGTTAATCCCTGTGCAGTTCTTAGAATAGTGCTTGGCACATGGTAAGCATTTAATAGATGCTGCCTGTTATCAATACGTACTTTTGTAACCCCTTTTTGCTTATTATATTATGATCATATATATGAAAGATTATATATATAGATGATCATTATATATATATATATACACACATCCATGCTGTATTGTAATCTACAGCACTGCATAGTTAATTGGCTTCCATTGTGTTGATATACTGTGATTTACTCAACCTATTCCCTAATGTTGGAATTTTGGAAGCTGTCTTTACTCTTTCTGAAGCAATCCTCTGATGAACCATCTTGTGCACATGTCTTTGTACACTTCCTTAATTATTTTCTCTGAATAAATTCCTAGAAGAGAAATTGCCAGGTCAGAAGTCATGCAACTAGTGTATGCACACTAGTTGGTGCATATGGTCCAATTTGGCCTGTGGAAATTTATATCCATCAAAACTCTCCAACAGGCTGAGAATGTGATTTTCTGACCCCTTTGCCAACATGAGAAATGAGCAACAGAGTGTATAAAGTTGCTTTCTGTAGGCAGACCTGCCCCTCCAAACAGGCAGTGAAAAAATTTTTTTCAAGATATTGCCTTTGGATACCAGAGCTCAGGGACTTGCAGGTGTGAGCTGCGGGCCTGGAGGTGTCGCTAGGGCTGGGAGAGTACCTGGGCAGCTGACAGGAGTCAGAGTGGGGCTCAGATGGAGCAAGTGCCTCTAAGGATCCAGGAATCAGGGAGGGCCATGCTTTGTGAGCCAGGATCAAGAGCCAGTTGTGGAGACAGAAGAAGCTCAGGCCATGTGCCTAAGATGGGGTTTGGCTCTGGGTGGGATGTGCTCCATATTTCAGGGATAGCCTGGGAGAGAGGACCAACATTTGGAAAGTGCTTGGAGGGTGCTTCAACCAAGGATGAGCCCTGCGCTGGTCCACGTGTCTACTCTCGGCACCCACCTTTTCCCAAATGAATGCCATCTGCCTGCTCCAGGAACTCTAGGGAGGTCGCCAGGGCAAGGAGTGGGGGGTGACAGAAAGGGCGGGATTCCTTCTGGTCCTGGCTCAGGCCACATTGGGCCATGGTGCTGTTCTTGACACCTAGATGTAGAGGCACAGTTCAGTTCAGCCAGCACATGCCCGGTGCTCGGAAGACAAAGTCAGGCACCTCAAGACCCTCGTGCTCTCCAAAGTCCTTCCCGGTGAGTCCCGCTCCTCCTGATTTTTCCCATCGCTGAATCCCGGGGCACTGATTTTCGGCCCCCTCTTTATTCTTACATCTCATGACTGATGATCATGTTCATTTCCTGTCTCCCCAGTGACGTAAGCTCCTCAGGGGCAGGGACACCCCTACTCATTTGGAGGGAATCCATTCCAAACCTTGACAAGCAAGAAGGAATCTACAAACGAAAAGTATTCCAGAAAGAGCCTCGCTGGGGGGAAGTAGAGGAGACCAGGAATTACTGAGCTAGACACTGCACACTTACACTGAGCCTTTACCACAGTCCTGCCTGGAAGACGTTATTATCACCATTTGTGGATAAGGAAAGTGAAACTCAAAGAGATGTGCAAATTGTACAAAACCACCCAGACGTATATGATTTCAGAACACAGGTGGGAGGCCTGGCCAGTCCCAGGTCCACCATTGAATCACGATAGCCCCGGTCAGGTCCCTGCAGCACTCTGAGGCTTCATGCCCCCGAATGCAGCTTTGCCTGTGAAGTAAGTGGAATTGCATCCTCCTGCATAGGCTTGCAGATCACATGACAGCACGGATAAATCTCCCAGCACTGCCTCAGAGACGTGCCAATAACTGATACCTGCTATTATTGCTAATAATTACTGGAAGGTGGTATCGCACCAAGAATATTTGCAAACCCAAGGAATTCCTCTTACTGGACACATATTAGAGAATGCTAGTGAATTACTAGTGTTTGTATTACACTTAATGAATGCCAGTGAATAGGATTGCGCGGTAGGAAAATAGGGGGCGTGGGAAACGTGGCTGGATAAACGGGAGATTAAATAAACTGTATCTCCTTTCCTTTACATGTGAATTTGAGAATAACCCATTTGACTTTGTCAGGAAGTGAAAGGCCCAAAAGGGGAACTGAAGATGAGTTTCTAAAAAGAGAGACCAGAAGCAAAGAGACCAGAGAGAGACTGCTGCTAAAGTTTAGGGTAATTCGTTAGGCAGGATTAGATAACTAATATGTGGCATAAAGTATACAGTGGTTTTTTGCATATGGATAGCCAATTGTTTTAGCATCATTTTTTGAAAAGACTACCCATTTTCCACTGAGTTGCTTTTGCACCATTGTTCAAAATCAGTTGGCCATATTTGTACGGATCTATTTCTGTACTCTCTCTACTGCTATATTGATCGAGTTGCCTATCTTGACACCAACACCACACTGTATTGATTGCTATAGCTTTATCATAGACCATGAAGTCAGGTAGTGTAGACTCTCCAATTTTGTTTTTCTTTTTCAAAATTGTTTTGGCTATTCTAAGTCCTTTGCATTTCTGTATGAATTTTACAGTCTGTCGATTTCTACAAAAGGGCAGTTGGGATTTGGATTGGGATTGAGTTGAATGGACAGATCACCAAGGATAGCACCAAGACCTTGCTGTAAATATCAGGCCAGCTCTTAGCAACACTGTGGGGCACTGGTCAGTACTAGGATGTCAGGGGCTGCTTTTCTCTTTCTCTTTCTCTCAGTTGGAGAGGTACTGGTATAATAAAAACTTCCATAATGTATTTTGATAAAGGTATAGTATAATCTTTGTGGAATTCCGAAAAAAATACTATAAGAAACATTCATTTGTGCCCAAGGGCCATAAAACTGATGTAATTTGAATGTAATAAAATATAAATAAATGACAAACAGTTCTTGAGGGTTTTCTCTTAATTTTTCAGGTTTTAACATAGAGCGTTTACAGGATTCACCTTCCTGAATCAGGGGTGGGAGAGGGGTTGAGAAATAATTAGTAGGCAATTTTTTGGCCCTGGGACTTTTCTTGTAAATGTTTTCTTTGGCAGCCATACTCCTGAGAACAGGAAGTTACTCTCTTGTTACAGATTTAAGACTTTTCTGAGCCAAATAACAGAAAGCAGAATTAGTTCTGAAATGAAGGGGGGAAAAAACAACTCTATGCTCTTGTTGGAGATTAATGACATCTTGCAAATATTTTAATTCTCCCCTTTTCTCTGAATTTGCCACCTTCTAAACAATACACACTCAGACTGAAAAAACTTAACTGGTCATTTTGTAGCCCAGCCTTAAAATAAAATATCTTTATGGTACCCAAATATTTATTTCAACATTTTGAGGTGAGGTTAAAGGGAAGGAAAGTAGGGCTGTCTCAAGTTGACTTATTTTTGTTATAAAATCCCCATTATGAAATTTAGAGTATAAAATGTAGTTTTATGTAAAGATGCTAATATTTCTATTGTAATTATAAAAATTCATAGTTTTATTTGACCTTTTTAAAATGGCTTTTGTTATAGATAAAATGTTTCATCAAGCTTTGCAAACAATGCCTATGTATTGTTTGAGATTATAGCAAACAATTCTTCAGAAATTATTCAAAATGGCAAGATTATATCTTTTGACTAGAGCGCTTATTAGTCTGACTATAAAACAAGGAAACTGAAAAGACTAAATCCTCATGGAGGGGCCTGCTAAGGTAGAAATTGAATTAAAATTCAATTTTTACACTTGATTCTAAAAAATAATTATAACTTTGATGAAATTGATAACCTGGAGAAGCATTAATTCCATGAATTATCTGAGAACCATTTGGGAGGGTTCTTAAAACACAAAAGGCATAAAGAAAATGATGAGATTTAGAGGTAAAGAACACTTTCTTGTAACAAGTGTATATCTTCTACCAGCGATCTAGGAAGTTTCCATGGTATTAATTGTAGCCTCTCAGGAGAGAAGAGTTGGGCTAATTTTTTTTATTTACATTTGCCCCTCCATGTCCAAACTCAAATGCCCTGGTACCCAGGAAGTTTGCCTAAAGGTAGAAAGGTTGGGATAATGGGGGTGAGCACCTGTTGGGGAGGATGCTCTCCTGGACTATGAGTACCTGCTCATCCTAAAGTCACTCAAATTCACAATTTTGAAAAACATTGTGCTGCCAAACAAATCCAACTATAGATTGGATATGACTAAAGACACACACTTTTCAACCCTTGATTTACATTCCCTAATGTTTTTCTTTCTGTGTATTATAAAGAAAATATTTACTCCTTCAAACTAACTTTTTCTTCAGTCTGCTTAAAGTGATGTTCCTCTCACATCATTCATTACAGTTTTCTTGTCTTCTACTATTTTGGTGACTTCACTTTTTTTAACCTTATAAACAATATTTAATTGCTCAGAGCTGTCATCCATTAAATATAAAAATTAAATCAAGCCCAGGAATTCTAGGTGATTGAAAACATTATCCAGTCCCGTAAGATATGGGCAACTAAGGGAGTAAGGCGAAGGTTGATAAACCGAAAACTTCATCAATGTTGGATGAGTATTTATTTAAAGGGAGCTACCTGCTTCCTGGTTTGACTGCATACCAAATATTTCTTCTCAACATTTATAAGCTTAAATAGATGCAGATGTTGCCAAAGAATGTATCATAACATTAATCATCCTGGAATCATATAATTTAAGTGTTGAAAGGCATCTTGGAGTTTGTCTGGTTAAATATTCTCATTTTAAACAGGAGGAAAGTGAGGTCCAGAGAAGTTAACTGACTTGCCACAAAGTAGTACACACACCACTCCCCTGAAAGCATGGGCGAGGACTGACAAATTGTATACCGCCACCTTCATTCTCTCGTCTGGATTACTTTTATTGTCCTATACACTGTGCTTGACTATTCTCGCCTCCAAATTTTGGGTAAGAAAATCAAGGAGGATTTTTTCCCGAATAATTCTCTCAACTATATATTTCATGGGCATCCCTTATTCCTCCTCTCCTTCTGCCTCTAGCTGATGCTTTTCAGACCTGTGTTCTTTTTATGCAAGACAGAAATCAAAGGTGACCAGACACTTGGTTTTGGCCAGGTCTAGTGAAAGGAGAGGAGTAGTCAGCTCTCTCTAACCCAAGCCTGCTAACGATCAGTGGTTTCTTTACTTTGTGGCTTCTGACGTACATCAGACTCCAGAGACTGAGAGCTGTGACGTGCTGCCACTAAAGGGACAATTCCCTCCCCAGTGAAACCTGAAAGGATATTATGAGATCTTACCCTATAGTGACTCTGCAAGTTACCTCCCTTACTTCTTTTCTGTTTTCTCATAAATATATGTGCAAACTGTCTTTCCTTGAGCACAAAGGAAGTATAAACATAGTTTATCTGACCATATTTTATGAATTAAGTAATTTTTATAGCCAGATTTTTGATATACAAGGTTCTGGATGTTTTATGAAAAATCTTAGATGAAGCCCATTTAATTATAGGACACTCTGCTCTCCAGCATGGAATTTGAACCAATTCTAAGCAAAGTTTGGTTTTGATGTCTTCCTACTTTTCTTTTTACCTGCCCTACATATTCTCCAAATCAGGGAGATTAGGTCCTTTGGGGTCTTCCAAACTACCCTAAACTCACTGCTGTAATATTCTCTCTGGTTTGTCCTTCTTCTCAGATTGTTCAAAATTCTATTTTCTCCCTTTCTCTCCGAATCAAATTTCACTTTTTTAGTGTTAAGTCATCACCTCAGCTAGGTTTTTATGAGAAAAGCACTTGGAACTAATTTATGCTCATATGTAAATGACTGATAGACCACAACCTTTCTAGAAATATCTATGGTTTCAAAGGAAGATTCTTGTTAACCAAATAATCTTCTTATTGGTGGAATTTCAGTTAATTTGTCAAAGGGGAGCAAAATAAATCAAGGCAATGGGAAGGTATTTTAAATCTTGTTCAAGATTTTATATCCTAAAGTGAGAGGAGGGGCCTTGGCTACTATGTCTACATGGTCTGTGCCACAGATCAGTACATGTGCTCTTTAGAGGACTTTTTTTCTGGTTTGTGACTTGATTCATATATAAAAAAAATCTTACGAAGGTTTATTGTTCAATCACAATTAGTCACATATCTAACCAACAATCTTTATTAAATTTGCTAATTAAAAACTAAAATTACATGAAATTTCAGAGAACCAAATATTTAATATATATATTTTTATATTATGTCTTCCTATACTATCAAGATCATAAAACACAGTAGTGGTCTGAAACGGGATGTTTGTCACTAGACAACAATCAACCATGTGAGGGTCTGAAGAGAAAAGAGGTTTTTTTCCTCCAACTTGAACCTGAGATTTTCTCACCAGAGTCTTTGTATTTTTTTTTCCATGGGCAACTGCCCCCTTGATTAATCCCATTTCCCTTAGTCCTAGTTTTTCCGAGCAGCTGAGCAAACAAAGATGCAGGCGGCCATTTTAACGCGCTTCCTCCCTCAGACCCTCTGGGATGGGCCGTCTGTTCGTCCTGTGCACAGATCAGCAGCCTGAATGGCTTGGAGAAAGCAGCGAGCATCTTCTGTCAGGATTAATTTTAATAGGCCACAGCCTGTCACCCGGGAACCATAGCCCCAGCAAATGGCTTTAAATTTACTATTTGCTGATAAAAAGGGAGATATGAGCTGAAAAGTTGGTTCCTCATTTTAAACAATTTGGAGAACTAATGCAGGAATTTACTTTCAGTGTGGAGTGCATGCACTTTACAAGCCACACCCTTGAGTAGCTGAGGAAAATCTTTTGTGGCCGTGGGATCACCGTGAAATATAAAGAGGGGGAATGCGACATTTTGTAGAAGTATAGAATGTTAGAGGTGGAAGGGAAATAAGGCGTCTATCTGTGAATTCCTAACGACTTACAGAGCTTGATGTTTCTGATTTCTGTGCAGAGAAATGTGATTCCTCTTTCTGCCCCTTCCACTTTTTTATCTCCTTCTTTACTAGTTCCTTTCTCTTTCCTTTTTGCACTGTTTTTCTCACACCCCAATTCCAGCGCCCTGTCCTCTCCCTTGTTTCCTTGCCCCTAGTGGGCCAGGCTCCTGCTGCTTGTCTGTGAGGCTCTGCACTGAGGGTACCTGGGCAGTTGGGGACAGTGGCCCATAGATGAACCAGTCCAGAGGTCCTAGTTCTTGTCTCTCCCCTTGTAAACTGAGAGGAAGCAGTTTGGGAAACTGACCGGAAGGGGAGGTTTGGTGTAAAATAGCACACAAATGTCAGCCATTATCGTTCAATAAAGTCTTAGGTGTGCTATTCTTAATTAACTTTTCATTAACTGTGGCTGTTGTTTGGTTTGTTTAAAAATTCAGCATTCCCGACTGGATGCTTCAAAACAGTCATGAAAGAAAATAGAATTTGCTTCATTCTTATTTATGACCCTTGGTTCCCATCCCCTCCCTTCCAACCCACCCCACTCAACCCTCGTGAATTATGTCACTTGTTCATGGAGAAAATGTCCTCCATGTTCCTTTTAAAACATAATGTATAGCATAAAAAATGTTTGGTGCAAGTTCTGTAATCCTTCTTAAATGTCTGAGCCAGAGCACTTGGGCAAGAAGGCTCGTGGCTAAAATTAAACAACACAAAACAAACAAACAAATAACAAGTGCCAATGAAGATGTGTAAAAACTGGAACTCTCAGACATTGCTTGTGGAGAGTATAATGGTACAGGAACTTTGTAAACAATTTGACAGTTTCTTATAAAGTTAAACATTCATGTGTCATATGACTTACTGATCCCACTCCCGAAAGAAATGAAAACTTATGTTCACACAAAAACCTATACACAAATTTTTACAGTGACTTGATTCATAATCACCAATAACTGAAAACAACTCTTCAACTGTTAAATGCATAACAGTTATCCTTCAACTATTAAATGCATAAACAAATCCATAGAATGCTATAACCACAGAATATAATACTACTTAACAATAAAAAGGAACAAACTCCTGATACATGCAATGGCATGCATGAATCTCAAAACCATTGTGCTAAGAGAAAGAAGCCAGACTCAAAAGGTTACTGTATGATTCCATTTATATGACATTATGGAAAAGGCAAAACTCTAGGGACAGAAGACAGACCAGTAATTGCCAGGGGTTGAGGTTGGATGAAGCAGGTGGCTATACTTTTTTGGGATGATGGAATTGCTCTATATCATGATTGTGGCGATCATCACAGAACTGTATGCATTTGTCGAAACTGAGACTTATCACATTAAAAAAGGTGAATTTTAGTATATGTAAATTATACCTCATTAAATCTGACTTAAAAGAAATACATAGTATTACTTTGCATGTCATTCATATTAAAATAAGTGGTATTGTTCTGCAACTTGGTTTTTTCACTTACCCTTATATTGTGGAGATTAAACTGTATTGATACCTGTAAATATGGTTCCTTCATTGAAATTGATGCAGTTTTCAATTTTCACTACTACTACAAACAACGTGGCCATGAATGTTCTGACACAAGTCTTCTTTAGCATATATAAGGGGTTTCTTTAGGAGGGCTATATACACAGAGGCTGTGTGTTGGATTGTAGGTGGGCGCATCTCCACATCTCCTGGATGTGGTTGGACTCCTTTCTGAAGAGATTCTGCCAATTCAGTTTTACTTCTGCAATACCTGAGTTCCCGTTTCTTCAATCAGAAAGACTTTTAGATTTTTAAGATTTTTGTTTTACTTTGTATTTCTCTGAAGCTGAGGGTTAAAAATATATATGTTTCTTGGCTTTTCCGGTTTCCTCTTTTGTGAACTGTGTGTATTCTTCTTTTTTTCTGTTGACTGGTTTTGCTTACTGATTTCTAAGAATTTTTTTTATACTCTGGATCTCTCTTTGCTGACTATATGCATAGTAGCTTTCCCCCTTTTGTACTATAGAAGTTTTTGCCTTAATGCAGTTGAATTTATAAATTATTTCCTATAGAGATTATAATGTGTGTCTTAAGAAATCCTTCCTAAACTTGTGATCATTGAAATATTTTGTAAACCTTTGTTTTTTCAGTTTTTAATAGTAATTTGTTAATTCACCTGGAATTCTCAGGTGTGTTGGAAGTAGGAAACTACTTTTTTCCCATATAGACAACCAATTTCCCTAGCATTATTTATGAAAATTCACTCTTTCGTCGCTAATTCTAAGTCTCGATTCTTACAAATAAAAAGTTTTCACGTATGTATGGGTTGCTTTTGGTGTTCTCTTTTTTTTTTTTTTTTTTTTTTATACAGGGTCTCTCTCTGTTGTTGGAGCTAGAGTGCTATGGCATCGGCCTAGCTCATAGCAATCTCAAACTCTCGGGCTCAAGAGATCCTCCTGCCTCAGCCTCCCCAATAGCTGGGACTACAGGAATGTGCCACCATGCCCGGCCTATTTTGGTGTTCTTTATTCTATTCCATTGGTCTATTTATAGTGATGATTATATGAAACTAGTAAAGCGTAATTAAAAGGCCAGGCACACAGTAGGGGCAAAGCAAAAGCCAGCTTTCCCCCTCCTCAGTCAGCTCTCTACCCTACAGTCTGATCACCAATGAAATCTTGGTTTTTCTAAAAGAATGATGCTGGTGGGCTCCCTTGCTGGTGATCATTATTGCCAGTGACCTTATGCAGTCCAAATCTCCAGCTACTCTCCCCTTTAAATTCTCTTTGGACTAACTCCCCACTAATCATGGTTCTGCTGCTCAAGTTCCTGCCACTTGGCCCATGTCACTGTGGCTAGTATAGACGTGGAGGCAAAATGGAGAATTATAAAAGATAGGTTCTCAACCAGCTTGTACGGCACCTCCCACCTACCGTCACCTCTCTTATGGGCCTTTGGAAATATGTTTTGTGTATGTGTGTGTTGGGGGGAGGAGGTGGTATTTGGATTGCTACAATGGCTTGGGAGTGTCATAGCAACCAGCGGGCAGAAGCCAAGAGATACCAGATGTCCTGCAATGTCACGGTGCCACAAACGAGTAAAGTCCTGTTCCAAATGCTATAGAGCCCAAATAAGAACCGCTGATGTTCTCTAAGGAACTTTGCAACTTTTAACATTCCAGGACTTCACTAAGCTGAGCTAGGAGGCACCACACATAGGCCGGGGTCTCCCAAATCCTATCCTGCATTCTCCCCTACCTCGCTAACGGCTAACTCATCCTCCAGGTACAGACTTGTATTTCACTTCTCAGAGATACCTTCCCGGATGTCCATCCCAATCTTACTATTACATAGTTTTATTAATGTCTATCCCCTCCGCCACTTCGTAAACTCTGTAACAACAGAGGCCGTGTTTGTTTACTAATATACGGTGTTTGGCTAGGTCACAGCGGCACTCAATACTTTTTGTATAAATCGATGAACAGCCGACAAACAGACGGCCCCACACGTCCCGCGACAGCGCGCCAAGCCGGGCCCTGGCGTCATGATACGTAACTTCCGCCCCTTGGCGCTCCGCCCGACAGCCCCTTCTCCCGGCAGATGTTTGTTTCCGGCGTTTCAATAAAGCTCGATTCGGCTCGAAGAAGACCTGTTCTTCCGGGAAAATGGCGGCTCCCGCTCGTGGCTCCGAGTCGCCGCCGGCCGCGGATCCGGCGCTAGCGGCGGGGCCTGCGGAGGAAGCCGAGTGCCCGCCGCCTCGCCAGCCTCAGCCCCCTCAGAATGTCCTTGCTGCCCCGCGGCTTCGAGCCCCAAGCTCCCGAGGACTTGGGGCAGCGGAGTTTGGCGGAGCTGCGGGAGATGTTGAAGCGCCAGGAGAGACTTTTGCGCAACGAGTAAGCTGGGGTCCCGCCGAGTCACCGCCCGGCTCTTTCGGTTCAGGCACCCTGGGACGCTCCCCACCCTTCCCCCACTCTGTTCCCGTCCCTGGAAGGTGACCTTGCCTCGGGCAGATCCATTTCAGTCCTGTGGGATGGTGGCAGGCCTGCGGCCGCGAAGCCTTGCCTCCTGGCCAGGCACACACCGCCTGCGAGGATGGCCGGTGAAGCTGCTTAGTGTTTCAGCTCCTCGTTGGTTTTACTCACCCAGCTACTATGTCGGTTTCATGAAGCGAGAGTCTGTATTCTAAACCTTTTTGTCCCCCCTCCTATCCCCCAACTCCCGTCCTAAAATAAATTGTCAAATTTCATCTCCTTATCCTATTCTTACTGGAGCTGTAGGAAAGGGGAAGAGTGTGATGTAAAGAGTGGTCTATTAGGCCGAGAAAGTTCAACTCTCACTTAGCTGGCAGACTTAACAGATTTTAACAGGGGAGCAATGTGACACAAGTGATTTTCTTTACTTTTTAAAGGCAACTTTGTTTAGCAGCTTGGTGCAGAAAGGAATAAAAGGCAGAAGACAGCAGGAGGATATTTTTAGAGAGGTTTCCAACAAGGGGGCTGTAAGAAAGTGAACTAGTAAGGTGACTTTGGGATTGGGAAAACTTCATCAGGCATGGAATAATTTGAATATGTAGTTGACAGAGATGGCTGAAGTTTCCGATCTTTATGGAGAACACTAACAAAAATAACATTGGGAGAGAGAAATAGATCCAAGGTTAGTTTTTATTTAGGGTGTGCTGAGTTGAGGGGACAGCAGGACAGACATTTGGTTAAATAAAAACCGAATACTTAGCCAGAGAAACGGTCATGAGACTCAAGAGAGAGAGGAGAGGGCTGGGAAAATACAGGAATCTCAACTGCAAGGAATTAATAGTTGAAATTGTGGGGATGAACGTAGTGTCAGAAAAAATAGAGGACCTAAGATGTAACCTTTTCCTTTTCATTTCTTAAATAGCTAAAGAAAAGGGAATCAGAAAAGGAACTTCTGTCACCCAGCAAAAGGGACCAATAATCATTTGGGGGCTTCCTAGTAGAGACAGGTGTTTTGATTTTGTGAGCGTGGGTTTTTAATCTATAGGAGCAAATTAGCTTTTTGGTCTCAGGACCCCTTTATACTCTTTAAGAATTATTGAGCATCCCAAAGAGCTCTGGGTTTATGTGTGTGATGTCTGGTGATATTTATTGATTTATCAGAAATACAACTGAGAAGTCTGTAAAACACAAGGATACTCAAGCACACATTTCCATTCCAGAGCAATGGTGTCATCACACATCATTTAGCCTCTGGAAAACTCCACTGTACTACCCATGTTAGAAAATGAGAGGGAATTGACTAATAATGTCTTAGTATCATTATGAAAATAGTTTTGACCTTACTCATTTCTCCACTCCCCCAGGTCTTGGAGATCACACTTTAAAAACTGCTGATTTATTTTTTTTTATGTTTTGTGTGATTATTTGCTTAAAATACTTTTGCTGAAATTCTAATTCCAATTAGATGAGTCAAATGAGGTGAATATTCTCTATCCTTTCGCATCTCCTTGTTTTTTTGGATATTGGGATGATCACTGTCTTATTTGTTTTATTCCTGTTTCCGGGCAGTTAGAGATCTGATTTGACTTAAAAATTAGCTTTTCTCCCTTTGAGATAATGATTTACATTTTAAAGGTTATATCTCAAGTTTTAAAACATGGCTATAATATATGTATGTCCTTTTCCATTTGACAGAAAATTCATTTGCAAATTGCCCGACAAAGGTAAAAAGATCTTAGACTCTGTTGTCAAACTGAAAGCTGCCATTGCAGAATGTGAAGAGATTAGAAGAAAAAGTGAACTGTTTCATCCTGTTAGTGTAGACTGTAAGCTAAGGCAAAAAGCAGTTGCAGAAGTTGATGTGAACACAGGTAAGGCCCAGAATTCTGACCAGATCCTTGATACTTCATCATCAGTTCCTGGCAGTTCCTCTGTAGATAACATCAAGTCATCTAAAACCACCTCACAAAAACAGGGACTTGTACATCCTACTCGTAGAGGTGATGAAGAGACTCCAGAGGCTGAGTGTGCAATGAACAAGTGCCCAGTTTCCAGAAACAGAGCCAGGCCACCTTCATCTGAAGCTAACGAGTGTCTCCCTCAGCGTTGTGTTTCAAGTCAAGCAGAAGACATCTCCAGCAGCTTTGACAATCTGTTTATTGACAAGTTACAAAGGGTCACAATTGAAGACCAAGGGGAATGCCACTCAGAAGAAAACACAAGTGCTGAGAACTTGACAGATCGTTATAGTGGGACTCAGAAGAAACCTCATTACATGGAAGTGCTAGAAATGCGAGCCAAAAACCCAGTCCCCCCACCACATAAGTTTAAAACCAATGTGTAAGTACCATCAAAAACAAGCCTGTAACAGAAACATAATATTTGTTAGGCTCAAAATGTTAGGAGAATGCTTTAAGTTCAGTGGGCTTTGTGTGAGAAATACTTGTAGTTAGGGATGAACATATTGTGGAAACAATGAGACCAGCTTGCCTGGAGTGGAAGATTCATGTTGAAAAATACTACTTTAGTTTTGAAACCAAATCATTGAAAAGGTTTTTATTTTAATTTAATTTTTACTAGAGATAGAATCTTGCTGTGTTGCCCAGGCTGGAGTGTAGCAGTGTGATCATAGCTTACTGCAGCCTTGAACTCCTGGACACAAGCTCCCAAGTAGCTGGGACTACAGGCATGTACCACCATGCCCAGCTAACTTTTTTATTTTTTGTAGAGACAGGGTCTTGCTATGTTGACTAGGCTGGTCTTTTTTTTTTTTTTTTTTTTTGAGATAAGAGTCTCACTCTGTCACCTGGGCTAGAGTACAGTGGCATCATCACAGTTCACTGTAACTTCAAACTCCTGGGCTCAAGCAATCCTGCTGCCTCAGCCTCCTGAGTAGCTGGGACTACAGGTATGTGCCACTGTGCCCGGGTAATTTTTCTATTTTTTAAGCAGAGACAGGTCTTGCTCTTGTTCAGGCTGGTCTTGAACTCCTGAGCTCAAGCAGTCCTTCCCCCTCAGCTTCCCAGAATGCTAGGATTACAGGCATGAGCCACTGTGCCTGGCCTGGAAAGGTTTTAAATAGCAGATGGAAGAATATTAAATTTCAGGATGCTTAGCTAATATTTCATAATAAACACAGTTGGAGAGAACATTTATTGTGATTTTTTTTTTCAGAACCCCTTTGATTAGTCCATAAACAAAGGGAGAAACAATTGCAGGAGCTGATAGACTTTCCCAGAAAAAAATGTTTAGGTGCTCACTGTATATAACCCACAGATGCTGTGAGTACACAGTGAAATAATGATTCTGCTCCTCAAAGAGTTTAAGATCTAGACCAGGACCCAAGGTTTATACACTTGGAAAAAAGTTAAACTATGTAATAATATCAATTTCAGAGGGAAGGGATTTGAAAGGGAGTTAAAAAAACAGATTCAGGCAGGATGGACAAAAACCTTGCTTCTAAGTTCCTGCCATAGTTGTATTTCTCAGTTTCCAGAAAAATAAAAGCTCTTTGAAGAAAAAAGAATTATTTACTTGTAGCAAATGTAACATTCAAATCCAGTAACTGGTACCCTTCTATATTGTATTTACAAGGATGTAACATCAGATACAAAGTCGAACCATTACTGTACTACCTTTCTTTGAAAAATCAAAAATGTCTGGTTAAGAATACCTAAAACATGCTTTTTTTGAGTGTTAGAGACTTTAAAGTTTAACCCTATCCCACCATTCATTTTTTTTAAACCTCAAAATGTTTTATTTCTGCTGTATAGAAACCCAGGATATACTGCATTAATTTGATCACGTACTCTCATCTTGTATACAGTGAGGTATCTTTCTTCACTTCTAGGAGGACATTTTAGAAAACAAGAAGCATCATGTAGTCAATACATAAACAAAGAATATGTTGGCCCCAGTTCTGTGTTATGGTCACTTAACTGGGAGTGGGAGGAAGATAAGGGAATAGCAATGAGGGCTACCAAGAGTTAGGAAGTTTAAGAGAAGGAACCTCCTGAGCAGTTAGAGATCAGGAAAGGCTGGGCCAGGAGGAGTCCATAGGTCACAGATAGGGATTCAGAGGCTTCCATGCGTGAGAAGCAGCTTGGAAGTTAGAAAGTAGGATGAGGTAATGTCCTTTGGCTCGTTTCTGCTCTTCCTTTGGCTGCCTTCTGCATGCTCTTTTGGCTTCATATATTACCTGGATGCTGGAGGCCCCCCATCCGCCTGTAGCCTAGATCTTCCCAGAACTTTAGGTTTACAAGACCAGTCAGCTATGAAACTTGACCACTTGGGTGCTCTGTGGCACTCAGTTTCATCATGTACAAGGTAGAATTCTGTTTCTTCCCAAGCTATCAGTCCCCTGTGAGCCCTACTCGTGCTAGCACCTCCTGTTTTATCTTCCTTTTTCCTCATCCCCATATCTGCTGCCATGAAGACCTATGTAATATACTTCCTTAATCTTTATCTTTGTAATCTTTCTTCATCCTCTCTCCTGCCAGAGTGAAGGCTCTTAACCCTCTCTTGGGCTGTAACTGTGGCTTCCTCCTGCCTGTGGTCTTAACTACCAGTCCCTCCTCTCCTCTGCTACCAGCATAAATTCGTGAGATGCAAATCTGAACCTCTCACACAGAGTAGAACTCTGCATTGCAGTGTGGGCCCAGCCTACTCCCTAGCTTGCTTTCTGGTTGCCTTTTCTGTACTCTCCACCTTCTGTACGTCCTGTACGCTGTGGCCATGTTGTCCCTCACTGTGCTGTGACGTCCTTCTCCATTTACATGGAGAGCACTTATTATTCCAAGACTTCAAATCTTGCTTCTTTGATGCTTTTCTGCTAACCTTCCTGTCTCCTCCTAGAACTGGCAATTTCCTTTATGTTCCAGGGTATTGTGTAGAGATGTCATAGTATCTGTGGTATTATTTTGCATTGAAATTACATGTGTATTTCCCTCTACTGGACAGTAAGCCCCTTTGCAAATGTTCTTTGAATAAAAAAATCAAAATTAGCTTAGTTTAAGTATAAAGATTGAAGAGGGACGGAAAAGTCAAAGAGCCTATACATACATACCGCCCCCATTATCTGTTAGAGGCTTGAATATTGGTAAACTGCTTGCTATTACCTTTATAGAAGAATTGTTAAGGTTAAAGGCCATTTGTGTGTGTGAATGTTTTAAATGTGTCTATCAAAAGAAAATAGTCTGATCGCGTAACACAAGCATTCCCTCCTTCAGATTACCTTCTCGACAAAATGATTCATCTAGTCATTGTCAGAGGAGAGGGTCTCCTATTTCCTCAGAAGAGCGGCGGCGCAGGGATAAGCAGCATCTTGATGACATCACTGCAGCTCGGCTTCTGCCGCTTCACCATATGCCCACACAGCTGCTCTCCATAGAAGAATCTTTGGCACTTCAGAAACAGCAGAAACAGAATTATGAGGTACTTAGAGTGTTAATTTTTTCTTGTCTGTATGGTGGATGCTGCTTACGTAAGTCAGAATTTACTCCAGGTAGTTCACGGAGGAAGGGATTTAATAGAAGGGATTGGGTGCTAGAGAAATGGTTAGCTAATGCCATTAGCTTTCAGACATGTGTCACTAGTTTTCAGAGAGTCGCAAAGTTGCTAGAACTGGGGGAAACAGCTGGAGATGATCACAGCTACCTGCAGCATCAGGTAGTGATTTGCCAGGAAACATGGGGAGACAACTGTAGAATTTCACTTCTTAAAACTCATGAATCTGCCTGCTTCTGTTAGGGTAGCAGTAGAATCGTTTTTCTTTCTTCCACCTTGTAAAACCCATGCGACAGCTTCTGAGTAGTGGAATCTAACCCAGAACCCTATTTTGAATCAGGGAAATACAGTTCCCAGGCTTCCATCTCCTGCAATATAGGGGAGGGCATAGAGTGGGTGGGAGGACAGTGTTGTGTTGCCAACGGACAATGGGACGCCGTGCTTCAAAGCATAGTCTGCAGGCCCATGTGAAGAGAGAAGAATCTCCTACCTTTGGTAACTTAATCAATTTTAAATAGTGCTTTCTCCAGAAATCCATGTGTTTTACGTAGACCTTTCAATATGTGTGTTGAGAGTTTGTGTACAGAATAACAGGATGGATGAAAATAAGTGTGAGGACCATAGAGGGAATAGAAAGGGTTACGTAATACTTCGATAGTAATAATTTGAGCCTTCAGAACAGCGTCCTGTCTCACTTCCTAGATACTGCTTAGCTAGATTTTAGCAGGTACTATGCACCAACTGGTATAAAATGAGACTGTTCATCTGCCTTGGCTTTTCATAAAAGTGCAATTGACATGGATTGGTATTTTCAAGGCATTCATTTTTTAAAAGCTATTTTTCTTCCTCTGAGGACATTAAAATTATTGCTTAGTTACGACTATAGCGTTGAGAAGTGTTTTCTAAATTATCTCTGGGATCTTACATTCCTGTCCTAAGAAATTTTTAGGTTGAATTAAACCCTTCAGCTTGAGATTAATTTTCCTGGCAGAGTAATAGTTCCCACTTATACCTTCCTGTAATATTCATGCCCTGAGGGGAAGGATATCAAGAAGTTCAAGTGAAACGGAAAAACAGGAGAATCAGGAATGAGCATTGCCACCTGCTATTAGTAGGTAGTAAAGTCATTGGGTGTACATAAGCACTGACATGTCTGAAATTTACTTGGACACTAATTTCTGTAGGACTTTATTTGGAGAGGAATAGGCAGCTTTTTAGTGTTAATTTCTTGATTTTCACTGTTTCATTGAAATAGAACTCTCAAGCCTAGAAACCATGATTTAATTTAAGAAAGGTTCGGTCAGTTAGAGAAATCAGTACAGCATTAGTGATTTTTGACATTTGATAGGTCAGATTTTACGTGTGTGTGTGTGTGTGTGTGTGTGTATGTGTATATACACACACATACATGCATATACATACATACATATACACACACATGCATACATACATACAAGGGCTGTCCGGAAAGTATCAAGCCATTGTTAATATAACAAGAACATACTACATGGCTAGATACTTTCTGGATAGCCCTTGTACATGTGCATGTGCCCACATACTTAATGTGTCTGTGTTTATAACTGTTGTAGTGCTAAGCTGATTACTCAATTTCTTGTACAGAGGTAGGGTATTTCAATGCAATCTCATTTATTAATGGAAGTTGGTAACTGCAACTGTAGCAGGCAAGTAGCTCTCAGAAGCATTGCCCTTTTGTACCTGTGGTAGGTGGGGCAAAGCCATCAGGCTTGTATTACTGGAAAGATCACAAAGTGGCTAAGTGGCATTATGCCCCTCTATTTCGGATTCTGTTTGAAAACCTTTCCATTGAAAAGTTGTAAGGAAGAGATGTGAATGTGTAACTTCTTGCTTTCCTTTTTGTTTTAAAGGAGATGCAAGCAAAGCTTGCAGCGCAAAAATTAGCTGAAAGACTGAATATTAAAATGCAGAGTTATAATCCGGAAGGAGAATCTTCAGGGAAATACCGAGAAGTAAGGGATGAAGATGATGGTCAGTCCTCTGATGATGAATTCTGAAGATGGGCATTGGAATAACCTCCTAAGTCACCAACTCTTGAGCTGTCATAATCTTACATCAGACTTTCTAACAAGTATCAAGATCAGTGTCAGACATTGTTGAGGGAAAGAATTTTATAAAATTACACAAAGGTCACAAAGGTAGCATTTAAAAAGCTCAGTTTGTTGACTTTCAGAAGACTTTCATATGTTTGAAAAGTTTAATATTTGAATATTGTGTTTAACCACATCGTATTAAAGTTTTGCAGTATGTCATGTGTTGGTCTGATATTTTAGCATATAGTAGAGCATACTTTTTTTCTTTAAGCCAAATGAAAACAGATAAGTTTGCTTTTTCCTTATTCTTACCTCTATCAAATAGCATTTATTACATGTCTTTCAGTGAAATACTTAGTTGTCCCAGGCACTTAAAATGAAGTAGGAACACATAGTTCCCTCCTATTTTTAGTAATGAAGGAAGCAGTCTAACGAATTGTATGCATGTTTGCATGGGGTATTGAGATATTGGATGTGAAATACCTAGGAGGACAATCACAGAAAATGTTTAACAAATGTTTGTCTTCTTTTTCTGTCTTCCGTTAGGAAGAATGTTCTCTCTCTTCTGATCAGGAATCAGGAGTATTTTGAGTAGATCTGGAGGGTGGAGGGTCGTTCTAGATAACCAGATTTGCCCGGAGTGGAATGAGGTATAGGAAAAGTCCCAGCTAACTGAACTAGGTGAAAGGAGTACCTGTTCTTGAGCTTCACCTGACTTGAGTTCATTGCTCTCACAGATGATAGGTTCATGTACGGGACGTTAGTATTTGGTAAGGAAACCAATTTTTTTTTTTAATTTCAATTGAATTGTCAGTACATTGCTTTTTTTCCCCCCCAAGAGGCATATATAGGCTGCAGAAACCTCAATCTCATACATACATGTTCATGTCATTTTAAAGGATTATATAGTTGTCTCCAAAGAAATTAATACTTATGTTATCCAAAAATTCTATGTCTAATATGTTAGAGTCTTTAAAAGTGTGGAAAGGAAGAATAAAATATTAGATCAACTTCAAATGCTAATGGTGATGTTTTACTGGTGCTTAATTTACCTTTTTTCTTTGAAAGATACTGTTCATACTGTTCATATATGAAATCTGACTGAAAATACATTTAGGTCAGATGCGTGTGTGATAGGAAGGGCTCTCCTCTATGTCACGTGCTTCTAGGTATAGTAACTGCTTCCCACCTCTCTCTTCCCAAAAACAAATGTGAAAAGCACACTGAGCTAACAGTCTCATTAGTTTTAGTTTTTAAAACTAGTAGTAAATGATTTCACAACATAAAGAGATTTGATATTCCTTCTCTATAGCAGCAGTCCCCAACCTTTTTGGCACCAGGGACTGGTTTCACGGAAGACAGTTTTTCCACGGACCTGGGTGGGGGTTGGAGGTGTGGTTTTGGGATGATTCAAGTGTGTTACATTTATTGTGTACTTTATTTCTATTATTATATTGTAACATATAATGAAATAATTATACAACTCACCATAATGCAGAATCAGTGGGAGCCCTGAGCTTGTTTTCCTGCAGCTAGGTGGTCCCATCTGAGGGTGATGGGAGACAGTGACTGATCTGACAGGAGGCAGAGCTCAGGCCGTGCTGCAAACGAGTGATGGGAAGCAGCTGCAAACACAGATGAAGCTTTGCAGCCTGGTTCCTAACAGGCAACGGACTACTACTGGTCCGTGGCCTGGGGCTTGGGATCCGCAGCTTTATAGAATGAAATAACATGTTATTTCTGGAATGCTGGATAATACGGAAATGTTCATGTACGTGCACACAGAGTTCACTGTAATCTTCCCATCTAGGGGCACCCTATTTCTGTTAACATTTGGGTGTTTGTACTTTCACTTATTTTTCTATGCATAGCTATACATTTATATTTTCAAAAATGCCATCATACTATACATTGTTTTATAATCTCTATACATTGTAAACATTTTCCCACATTAAATATTTTTCTTTTTAGATAACTGCAGAATATTCTTCCTGGGTGTACTGTAACCTTAAAATCAATTTCCTATTGTTTAACAATTTGATTGTTATAATGTAATCTGTAAACAGTAATACAGTCAACCTTGAAAATAATCATCTGTACAAAATGACTGATTTCCAGAAGATACCTTTCTAGAAGTGAAATTGCTAGGTGAAAGGGTATGTAAGTTTTTGAGAATCGTAATGTATATCATCCACTGTAGAGATTGTGTCCATTTGCATTCCCATTACCAATATATCAAACTCTCAGAATCGAAAATTACTACTTAAAATCCTTGCAAATTGAATAATTGCTGAAAAGAGCTACATTTAAAAATATATGTATTGTTTTGATTACTTAGTGAAGGCTAAGTGTTTTTTCATGTTCATTGGCCATTTTATATTCTTTTGAGAATTGCTCTTTCATATTTTTTCTGTTATTTTCTTGGAGCACTTGCTCTTGGTTTGTGAGTTCTTTATGAATTAAGTGTCCCTCCTTTGTCATGTATTGTAACTATTTTTATAGTGTGTTATTTGTCTTTTATTATAGTTTATGATATTTCAATGTAGAAGTTTTTTTTTTTTAGGAGTCTGCTCTTGCAAATATGCTTTTCCTAACCCAAGAATGGATAAATATCCTTATTTTCTTCTATTTTTTTATTTCAGTTTTTATACTTTAATTCAAAAGGAATTTTTGTTTATATACATTAACTCATTTAATCTACACAACTTTGGAGTAAAAAAAATTTTAATGCATCTGAAATTTATTTGAGGACATTGTATGAGATAGAAATTTGATTTTAATTTTTGCAAAGAGTTTACCAATTGTTTTGATATCATAAATCACTATTTACCCTCTGATTTGTAATGCTATTTTTATAGGATATTAAATTCCTGTGTATCTTTTGTGTCTTGGGCCTATTCCTGGGCCTTCTAATTTTTTCCACACAATTGATAATCATGGCCTTAATGATGTTAACATTCAGTAGTATAAGACCTCCTTTTTTTCTTTTAAGTTTTGTGAAATATAACCTACAGAAAAGTACAAAAGCAAATGTGCAGTTTGATGGATGAAGCAATAGCTATGTAATCACAAACCAGACGCAGAGAAACTATTGCCAGCACTCTGGAATCTCCCTGTGAGTTCCCTTTTGACACCCTCTCTATGCCCCAGAAATAACTATCCTTTAAAATCCTTTATGATTTTAAAGTAACTATACTTTATGATAATTCTCCCCCCACTTTTAAAAAATCATTTTACCAGTTATGTATGAAACAATATGTTTAATTTTGCTTACTTTTGGCTTATATAAAAATAGAATACTACATGTGTCTGGTGTCTTTTGCTCAACATTTCTTATAAGATCCATGTCACACGTGGGTATGGCTTATTCATTTTCATTGCTGTGTAATGTGCCATTTCATTAATACCGCATTCTGCTGTGATGGGCACTATGGATATTTTCAGTTTTTGGCTATTATAATCAATGCTGCATTGAGCATCTTTGCTCACATAAACACATTTCTATAGGATATGTACCTCAGAGTGGAATTGCTGGGTTATAAGGTATGCATATGTAACATTGTATATTCCTACCACCGCTGCCGGCATGTGAGAGTTCCAGTTGGCCAACATTTGACTTTAATTTTAGCCAACATGATGTTCCTAAAGTAGATATATATTGCGGTTTTATTTTGCATTTCCCTGATTAGGAATGGCATATGAGCATCTTCATGTTTATTGGCCACTAGATTTCTTCATTTGAAAAGTGCCTGTTGGAGTTCTTTTGTCTATTTTTCTATTGTGTTGTGTCGGCTTTTTCTCATTGATTTGTAGAATATATTCTGCATACTAATGTTTGGTATTCAATCAAAGAATTTGGTATTTGGTATATTTGTTGTAAATATCCTCTCCCTTTCTGGGGATTACTTTTCAATCTCTTCATAATGTATTGGTAAAAAAACAAATTCTTAATTTTAATGGCAAATCTATCAACCTTTTATGTTCGGTGCCTTTAATGTCTTATTTTAAGGAATCTTTTCCTATCCTGAAGTCATGAAGATATTCTCTTATCTCTTAAAATCTTTATAGTTAAAAAATAGTTTATAATTTTGGCTTTCACATTTAGATCCTTGATTCTACCTTGAAGATATTCACGTATTCATGAGGGAGGAGTTCTCCAGGGCAGCTGCTGGTCCTGGCGTTACGGAGCTCAAAGCCCATCTCTCCCAGCTGCTCCTTGGTGCACTTCTGCCATGTATCAAACATCTGTGTCTATTACTTTCTGAGTTCTCTCTTCAATTCCGTTAACCCATTAGTGCTAGTATTACACTGCCTTATTCATGGTACCTTTGTGAGAAGGCTGGAGCAAGGCCTGCCATCTTATCCTTCAAAGTGGCTTGGATACTTTTTGGCCTTTGCATTTTCATACAAATTTTAGAATCAGTTTATCACATTCCACACACACATAAAATCCTTGGTAATGCAAATCCTCATTCACTTTCACAAATGTTTGATGTTCTGTCATTAATGAACTTTATTCCTACCAATGTGTATTTTGAAACTGAGAGGATTTGGAATGTTGCCATTTACTAAAGTACCCTTACTGTTTCTATGAGGATTTTTCTTCGAGTTAAATAGAAGATTCAGAATGCCGTTTTAGTGTGAATACCTAAAATATTGTGTAGTTTTTATTGAGAAAATACAGCAAGGAAGAGAAAGGATTTTTATAAAGTCAAATTTAGGTTTAAAACAGGAAAATGGAGTGAATCTGTAGGAGTCTAGAACTCTTACCTTCGATTTTCAAGTGACTATGTCAAGAGACGGAAGTAAGCGCTAAAGCTTGGGGCTTAACCTGAACCGTGGAACACATTAGGAGGATTAATCTCATTTTATAATAGTTGTCTGTAAGAGTAATAATTTTTCATTTTCATAGGACCTGTCTCCAATCTACATTGCATTCTCTGAGGAGTCAGGATTGTCGTGAGCTGTTGTGGAAGGTAGATAATTTGCGGGATTATCTCTCTTTCCTGCAACTGGGATGTGGGGGGGATTTGCTCAAGGTCACTCAGGCAGCCAAGGAAAGAACTGAGCACTCAAGATTTTAGGCCCAGGACTGCATGGCCCTGCAGGTGAATACCACAAATCAAGATTGCATTCAGGCTTTAAAAAGTGCCAACGCTAGGCAAGAGCTCAGGTTACTATGAGGGTATTTGTCACGTGTCTATGACATACTATAAGAGACCTTTTTTTCTTCTGATGATTTTTGTATTTGGAATATTTTAGTTTTAATCATTTTAGGACTGTATGATCATTTTAACCACTGCTGGGATCTTCACTCTTCCCTCCTTCCTTGATAGTTGGCTACATAAAACTTTTCAGAAGAAATGTGAGGAAGTCAGGTGTCAGGCTTTACTGAGAGAACCAGGTAAATCTGTCAGTTTACCCTTTCCAGGTTTAATGACATAGTTCGTAACACTGAAAGAAAGTAAAGTTGTTAGGAAAAAACAGATTCTATCTTTTGACAACAAAAGTTTAGAGTGACTGTGCTAAAAGAATAAAAGGATTATATTTCCAGCTTTTATGGGGTGCATATATAGTCATTTACAAAATATGGCAAGTCACATTATTGGCTAGCTGCTTGACCAGAGGGGGAGAAACTTTTGAAGCTATTATTTTAATTTCTGGCTAAAGTGAGGAAGCTTTGATAAGGGGCTAATGAAACAAACCTAGTGCTGGATAATACTGAACTAGAGCCAGACCACAAATCAGACGTGATTCTGAAAACACAGCATAAAAGCCTGAGCAATTAAATATGATCTATTTCCCAGATGATTTTAGAAAAACTTGAAATAAAAAAAAGGGCAAAAAAGAGGGTAAGCCACTGGAATAGCATTAGATTATTAGATTTAGGATTTAAATGTCAGTATTTCCTTTGAATCTAGGGGGAAGTTATGTATTCTCATGACTATTAAGTCTGTAAGATGAGGTCACTGACCCCTTATCTAATGTATGGAGTATGTTTTAAGAGAACAAAATTTCAAAGTGTGGTCTTTATAGAGTACTTTGAGGTCTAAAAGATTCTATATGAAAACCTTATTGTAACGATGGTAACAATTATGATTAAAGTAGTTTAGGAGGTACCTTTTGCCATACGAAGTAAAATGTTTTAAAATCACCGCCATATGAAACTTTTAATTTAGTGTTAAAATTAACTGAGAACAATAGGGACTCCCTAAAAAGGCTATTTTGACAAGGGGAAATTAGGAGATTGAGCTAAGGAGAGACCCAGCTTCAAATGGAAAAATTTCACATTATTAAGGGAAAAGAATGAGAGTTGTAAATCAAGTCCTTATTTAGAGCATACAGAAATACTCCTTAAAAGATGGAGACTTAGCTTGGTGCTTGTAAATTTTGTCTGAAAATATTGCTAGTAAATACATCAGTTCTCTTAATCAGTACCACATATATTTGTATTGAATTAAATAGCTTTTCTAGTGATCGTGTTGTAAAAATGAAAGCATATCTTATGTAGATTTAGATTTTTAATAATATATATTTTTTCTCCCCTTCAGCTACTTTTAGTAGGGTCAAAATGAAGCACTATTAGGAAAACTGTAACTAACTATAGAAAGCAAATCCTGTCACAAATTAACATCTTTAGTTTTTCAGGGAAGGAAGGAAGTTTAGCTATCATTTGTTCTACACCCTATAAATGGGGAAATTGAGGCACAGAAAAGAATGGAGACTTATCTGTGGTTGGGTAGCTGGTTCTTTTTTTTTTTTTTCTTTTTGATACAGAATCTTGCTCTGTCGCCTGGGCTAGACTACCATGGCATCAGCTTAACTCAAAGCAACTTCCTGGGCTCAAGCAATCCTCTTACCTCAGCCTCCTGAGTATCTGGGACTACAGCGTGCACCACGCCCAGCTAATTTTTTCTACTTTTAGTAGAGACAGGGTCTCGCTCTTGCTCAGGGCTCAGGCTAGTCTCAAACTTCTGATGTCAAGGTATCCTCCCGTCTCAGCCTCCCAGAGGCTGCTAGGATTACAGGCGTGAGCCACTGCACCCGGCCGGGTAGCTGGTTCTGACAGCACCAGCCCTTTCTTCACCAGGCTGAGGCTCTTAGTGTAGAGTCCTTTCATGATTCTTTAACATATTTTAGTAAAATTACAGAAAAAGCACAGTGCCAGAAATCTATTTTCTGATTTTAAAATTATAGAAATGTTTAATTTCTTTAGATAGCCTTAACTATTGCAATGAAGTGCAGTTCCTACAATTTTCTTGAAAATGGATAATGTGCTGTCCATTATTTACACGTGTGACCCTGTTTTTCCATTCTCTGCCTCACTTGGTCTGCTTGGAATGTGCTCGTTTCCGCAGCACCTCTGCCTTTCAGTCTTCAGCAGTTCCCCTCCCACCAGCCTACCAAAGCTTCCCATCCATCCTGTGACATCTCGGTCTTCTACCACCCTCCAAAAGTGACTGGGGTCTTGGGGGCTGGATGTTATTGCTGGCAAATTAATAGCAACCAACTCTGGTTACTTAATCTTTCAGTGCTCATCAGTTTATTAGATCATTTTTTTCTGAAGAAAAGTACAGCTTACAGGAATGGGAAATTGAACAGGCAGTTTTGGGGAGTTGCAGGGTGGCAGAAGAGCGGAGGGAAAAAGGAGAATGAAGGAGGAGCAGGCAGGACGGGAGGGGCCTGGCTGTGCCCTGAGCAGTTCGGGGGCAGCACAGAAGCGAAACTTGGAAGAGTTGTCCGTCACGCTGACTTCAACTCCTCTCTTCCTATTTTCTCGAGTCCATTTCAATGTAAAGTTTTTGCTCCCAACATGCTCCTGAAAAAGCCCATCAAGGTCACCAGTGAGCTTAATGCTGCTAAATTCAATAGTCAATTCTCAGTTCTGCTTTCTCTTGACCTCTCAGCAGGATTTGACATAGTTGATCACTCCCTCCCTCATGAAATATTTTTTTCTTGATTTCTGGAACAGCACTCTCTGTTAGAGGTACAGGCATACCTCATTTTATTGCACTTCCTTTTATTGCACTTCTCAGATATTGTTTTTTTTTTTTTTTTAAACAAATTGAAGGTTTGTGGCAACCCTGGGTTGAACGAGGCTATTGGCACCATTTTTTCCAACAGCATGTACTCACTTTTTGTCTCTGTGTCACATTTTGGTAATTCTCACAATATTTTAAGCATTTTCATCATTATTATGTCACAGTTATGAGGATCTTTGATGTTATTATTAATAATTGTTTTGGGATGCCATGAACTGCACCCCACAAGAGGGCAAACTTAATTGATAAACGTGAGTGTGCTGACTGTCCACTGACTGTAGGTCACTCCATCTCTCTCCCTGTCATCGGGTCTCCCTATTCCCTGAGATACAACAATATTGAAATTAGGCCAATTCATAAACCTACAGT
>CAUYSK010119178.1:0-22281 GCA_963575035.1 Avahi laniger | reverse complement strand
AAAAAAATCATTGAGTAGTTTTTGTGTCCATAAAGTACAGACATGTTGATAGCAATGAACCTAGTACCTTTTGCAAAACCAACTTCTGTTAAACATTTAATGGTACCCAAATTTTATCATTCCTTTATTTTGTTTATACTGTAGAGTACTTTGGGTTTAGTAAAAATGCTTTATGTTTATTTATACAATTTGTTCCCCAAAGTATATGATCTAGATTAATTACAATGTAGTTTTAAAGACTTGCATGTACACAATTCCACATTCCCTGCCAAGCTACCTCCAATTAGGGTTCCTGTGTGTGTGAAGCTTACAAACTGTATTCTTTTTGTATCCTCCCACCCACATGCCTTGCTTCACATTCTAAATTCAGTTGGCTTTAGATTGAGCAAAAGACCACCCCAGCACCCAGTTCTCCTCCCAATCCTCTCAGTTGAGGACCCACAAAATCTTATCATATTTTATAGCAAGCAAATAAACAAAAACAAAGAAAACGCAAAACAAAACTCAGGAAGCACCAAGCAACATGCTGGCCGTGGGGATGTGCCAGGCAGGGCATCTGTCTTAGAATGTCGCAGTGGTTCGAGGGCTACCCAAAATCAGGTTTCCTGCATCGTAGCAAGTACTCACTTAGAATGTTCAGTATCAATTAGTGTACTTCATGTGGCACAAGAAAATATATAGTCAAGGCTTTAAACCAATGGAAAAATGGCATCAAAAAATCTGACTAAAACTGAAGACCATTATTATGTGCTTTCAGAGAAGTCAGATCAAACACCATTTTGTAAAAATTGTAAGGATTAGAGGGAGCAGGGGAAGGAGAATCTTTGTAGCAAGATTGTTGAACCATTAGAAACCAAAAGGCCCTTTTCTAAAGCAGTGCTTTGATATAACTCGCTCTCTTGGGAAGGTTAGTAGTAATTCATCTCTGAGCAGTCAGCAATGGTATGCAGATCTGGCCCTTTGAGACCATCTCTAAGGCCCTCACCTCTTATTTGCCGTCAGATCTATAGACGTAATTCCCCAGGTGCTTCGGAAAACAGTGCTTGCCAGATTGGCACCACTCACTGGTGATTTTGCTGTGAATGAAAGAGCATATGCATATTCACCTTTCGTCCACCTCCTGTCCCGATCTCAGTGCTGAGCAATGCAGTAAGTTTTGAGTATTCTCAGGATGGAGAGGGTAGGAGAGAAGACTCCACAAGTGGGTGCAAGAATAAAGGAAGGAACAAAGGGGGACATTCTTAATCACACTCCAACTATGTTCTTCTCCCTCCCAGGGCTGAGCTACAGTTGTGCTTGTTTGGTGAGCATCATGACTCATAGGGATTCTGAAATCAAATGCTTCTAGGGTCCAGCAGACAACATAAATGAGCGAAACAGGCCCAACAGGTCCCTTGGGTTCCTTGAAGGTGCATGCCCTGTGTCAAAGGGATGATCACATCTCCATTCCATTTGGCTGTTGCCATTTAAGAATGTGGAACCCCCAGACATCAGATGTTGAAGGTGTGCTGGAGAGGTGTTGGAAATGTGGAATTTGATGTGAAATCTTTACCTGTTAAAATGCTGACAACAGTGTGCAGGCAGAAGAAACACGTCTGCAGGCTGGATGCAGCTACATGGTCCCAAATTTGCAATCTAGACCAGTGCCACTCAAAGTGTGGCCCGCACGCAGATCAGCACCTGTCCACGAACTATTTGTTCCCAGTCTGCACCAAATAGGGAACCGACGACGACGACAGAATGTAAATCAACTGCATGACTAAGCACACCCTTTATTCCACTGACACTTTTTCCATGGTGAGATTGTCTTGCATAGAGGAAGCAGGGCGCTGATTTACATTCTGGCACGAGCTCCTCATCTCGTTGTGGGCTGCACTGTGGGCGGCACTGCTCACTGGAGAAGCCGTCAGGTACCCTCTCCTCATGGTGCTCTATCATGAAGTTGAAAGCTTCTGTTAGGAACTTTCCCTTTCTATCCCACACAGTGCATCCTGTTACAGAAAGGGAAAAGGAGAGAGTACAACACCAGTAGGTCCGGGAAAATGTGGACGGACAGACAGAGGAATAGGAGTCTGCCAGTTGTCCAGTGGTTCCAGGTGCACAGTGCAGGAGGGCAGGCGGGCAGCTATGCGGTCAGCTATGCAGGCCAATCAATTTCTGTTTCTCCTCTCTTAACATACCCGATACCTGGACTCTTTCAGGCACTTAAGGGTTTTGGGCTTATAGTTGGTCAAGCATTTTACGCGTCACAGATGTTCTTTCTGGTGGGACTTGTTTATTTGTTTATTGTCTGTCTCTCCATCACTGTGCTTTGTCTCCATTCTACACCATATAGTACAAGCTCCAGAAGAACAGGGTATCTAGACTAGTGTCTAACACGTAGTAGATACTTACGAAACAGTAGATGAATGAATGATGCTATATCAACGCGGTGAGTATATAAGAGAGGTATACACATTGTTCTCATTAGATAGATAAAATGATTTTGTAATGTTTCCAGAGACTAACCTATATCTTTCTCAGGAACTATTGAATATACCTTGTTTTTATGTCCAGACCAAAAGAGATTTTCAATGGCTATTAAATATGGCAGGGGAAATACTCGAAGATGAATATCCTTGTTAAAAAAAAAAGACTGAAGTTGGCAAATGTGAGAATTTGGGAATGAAGGTTCCCAGACATTGAGCTAGTAAATTACTAATTGGTAGTATTTTAAGGTGAAAATAGATTAATCTGTTTGAGGAAATTCAAGAGAGATTCAACCCAAAGGCAGAGAACCACTGGCGGCCCTCAAGTCCCGCGCGAGGCTACGTGTGGCTGATGCTGGAGTAGACAGACAGCCACGGCCATGCTTGTCTGTCGAACGGGGTAGAGCTCTAAATCTTCCTCGTCTTTACTAAAATTCCTCAAAATAATCCTGCTTATCAATCATATTACTTTCCTGCCAGTCTCCTGACCTCCCGTGTTCTCCGTAATTTCAGATCCATTATATTGGAGTTTTGTGGCCTTTTCTAATATTTAGAAACTCATTATTTTTCTAATCTCCTTAGCCTATTTCCTCCTATTCCCAGTACTAGTTGAAGAAAGGGGTTGCCCTAAATGCTATTCTCAGTCTTTATTCTGCTCTCATTATTCAAAAGTTTCTTCTTTTAAAATTTATATCATTTATTAATATCATTCTTTCTGAAACTTTATTACCATCTTCTACTAATACCTAGAACCTTCCCCCAACTCCTTCATAGGCTTCGATGTTTGGCTCAGAATTGTTTCTGTCAGCCCTACGCTTGCCAGCAGCCACAATAAGTTCAGGGATATAATACTAATTATTATATTTATAATTTTTATACCTACTATTTATTTAGAGCCTACCATATGCCAGGCACTATAGGGTGTTCTTACAAACACATTTTCTAATCTTTAACAACCCTACAAGATAGGTTTCATCCTCCATTTTCACAAAAACAATGCATGATTTAGAGAATTATGTATTAAATAACTTGCCCTAGGCCACGCAGTTAGTTAGCAGTTGAACCAGATGGAAAACACAAATCTAACTGGTGTTAAAGCCTACGCTTTAACATCAGTTCTAACCTTTTATTATTAGTAATTAAAAGGATAGCTACCCTTTTTTAAATGACTACCACATTACAGCCATTAGCTTTATACTAATTATTTCCAAATCTCACAACAATCTCACAAGGTCTGTAACATTCCCGCCTTAGAGGTTGGAAAAACGAAGCTCAGAAATGTTAAGTAACCTATTCTAAGACACATGCATGGCCAAAAAGACTCAGATCACTCAAAGTCAAATGTTCTCCAGATACAGAAACATCTCTGTTGATTACATTGCTAAAACCCTATTTCGGCTTTCTATTGGTGCATACAAAACATCCAGATCTGATGGATTAAGACAATAATCATTTATTCTCCCCACAAATCTGTAATTTGGGCAGGGCTCAGACGGGAAAGTTCCTCTCTGCTCGATGGGACCTCAGCTGGGGTGACTCAACCGAAAGTTTGAGGATTCGCTACCCAGACGGTTCACTTACAGAATTGTCAAGTCAGTGCTGGCTTTGTCTGGGAGCTCGGCCTAGGCTGAGGGTCACAGGCTTCAGCGCCTGTCCACACGGATCTCTCTACATAACCTGGCTTCCTCAAAGCTTAATAGCTGGAAGTTCACAAGAGAGCATCCCAAGAGAGAGCCAGACAGAAGCCGTATCATCTTTGAAGAATTGTGTCTCAGAAGCCACACAGCACTACACCCACTGCATTATATTTGTTAGAAATGAATCACTCAGGCTAGCCCTATTTAAGGGGAGCAGAGTCATACTATACCTCTTTGGGAAGGATAGCAAAGAATTTGCAGATGTGTGATGAAACTACACACACACTGTTTCACAATTTCTCACCCACTTCACCTCCATTCTGCTCAACCACTCGTGGAAATCACACACTCCCACCCCCTCGGCATCCATCAGAATTCTGATTGTAGTGCTCACCTTCTTTAACTGTTTCCTGCTCTAACCTCCCTCCTTGCCTTACTGCTTCTGAACTGGACCTTCTCCATCAAGAACTAGAATCCCTTTCTCTGTACCCTTCGAGTCCTTCATCTCTCAGTTTGGGTTCCATGGTCAGGAATTTCATGGCTGCCCTTTCCACATCTTATACTGATCATTTTTTATGCCCTCTTTATTATCTACCCTTTATTCATCATCTGGTAATCTTCCTTTCCCCTGATTCTTCTCAACTTACTCAAAAGTGACCAATTATCTCCTAACCCTTCAAATTACCTTTTCTCATTCTTCGTCTTGTTTCTGTATCATTTGATATAGTTGCCTACTCTGATATTTTTTTTAAAAAATTTTCTCTTTTTTATATCCTGGGCTCTGCCTGTCCTTGTCTCAATTCATTTCAATTTAACAGTCATCCAACCAAGCTGACAGGAAGCCAGCCCTAAAAGCAGAACTGAGTGTAAGCACACAAGGAATGATAGCACGTCAAAGCAAGCTGCTACATGTGGAAACCAAGTAATTTTGTTATCCCCACAAGACGCATAATATTTGGATGAGAAATCTTGCAATGGCCAACATGCTTAAGTCTGCACAGAAGTATAAGCTTCAACCATTGTGATCGTGAGTCATGGGAAAGAGTTTTATCTTAGGAAGAATATATAGTAGTCCTAAATTTTTCTTGGGCCATGGGACTTTCAAAGTATCTAATAAAAGTTCTACACCTTCCCCTTGGGAAAAAAATGTATGCAGGAGACGACAGAGACATCAATGTTTACACATGGGGGCCTAGTGTGTTCAGTTGGGACATATTAGATTTACTGAATTTGAGGTATCTGTGGGAATCCAAGGTGGAGTCTACTAGGAGATAGCTGGACATACAGTTCTGATGCTAAGGAGAGAAATTTAAACTGAACTAGAGATTTTGCAGGCGTTAAAGCCATTTGGTGGAGTTGATAACCCCTAAAACCTGAGTATGGTAGATTGACATGTACATTAAGGGTGGACTCTTGGGAAACATCAAAAGGTCTAAGAGAAAATGTTAACAGAACACACAAAGAGGAGCCAGTGAGCTGGGAGGACAATCTGGAGCATGCGGTTTCATAAATGTTAAAGGACTTAAGAGGAAGGGAATTGTCACATTCAATAAATATTCATTTATTGCCTTTATATTAAAGATTGCAGATATAACAATGAAAAAGATGAGTGACACCCATGATTTATGGAGTAAACAGACATTTAATTAGTCATTATAAGTTTGATGAGCTAAACAAACAATTCTCTTTGGGGAGAGAAGTTTAGATCCAGTTCACATCATGCCTTTAGTCACTGTCCTCTGTGTCCCTACACAGCCAGTCTGAAGCCGTGTTGCTGACCCTCACACACAGGCGTGAGCCTACTCACTCGCACCCGGCCTGTTCTTCCCAAAAGCATTCTACCACCCCAACTTATACTTGCTCCCGCCACTGTAACATTTGCACAGAGCAGCAGATTTCTGCCCACGTAAGTGCTGCTCTCAGCAATCCTCTGTTACTCTATACCCGACAAGGACTCGACGCTGGCTTTAAATTCAGGCTCCCCCACTGACTGGCTACAGTAACCCTGGGCAGGTACTTAACCACTATGAACTTCAGTTTCCTCACCTGTGAAATGAAGGTGAAACTACCTCCCTCATATTTATATTGCAGGGCATTGAATCAGGTAACATATCTAAACCCTAGAACACAATGTTTGGCCTAACACTCATATTTATCAAAACAAAAAAAGGAAAAGGAGAATAGAGATGTGTTAGGATAGTTCAACCTCTCTCAGTTTCAAGAGGAACCTATAGAAAGCCCAGTCCTCACCTGGTCACATCATTTATGGGAATAATAGTCCAGAATACTTGTCAGAACCCTCCTCCTCTCTCAGGTACCTCGGAGAGGTTGAATAATATAAGCCCGAACAGTGTCCGTGGGCTGGGCAAGAACATCTTGGGTGAGTTTAAAAGCCATTTCGATGAATCAGGGAAGGCAAAAGCCAGGTGTCTCTAGGTGATATGGGAAGTGAGTGAATGGGAAACCAGAAAGCGAAAATTATGCAAACTCCGTTTCAGGAAGTGTGGCTACGGGCAGGAGGAAAGAAAACGCGACATTATTTCATTAATAATTAGCTCATGCTCCTCTGCAATCACCTGAACTTTCCCTGAATAAAGCTGAATTGGTCTCCGCGGCCTTATTTGAACAAAACCCCTTGGTATTCACGAAGCTATGGAACATGTTAAGGTTGTTTTAAATATTCATCCTGTTCTTATCACTACCTTTCTCTCTATCCTGCCAATTTGGTGACATTTACATATTAGAAGTGACTTAAATACCTCTCTGAAGATATTTGAGAAATGGATGGAGATTATTGTCAAAAGGATTAGACTATGGTTTAAACAAGGTGACCTCTGAAGTTCCTTTCTCAACAACAGAAGTCAACAAAATTTCTAGGTTCCTCTATCTAAAATCAATTTCAAGTGGCCATATCAATCTCTTGACTGAGAAAAAACTGATATATTCTTACCTTCCCCTTCTGATGATATCAGATGTATTTAATACATCCTAACTTCAGGTACTTTCAGAAGCTACTGATGCCTTTCAACTTCATTGCCCCATTTATATTTTGCTTTCAGTGCCAAAAAAGTTAAGAGGACCATATTCACATAGCACTTTTCTCATTAAAGCCAAACATGAGCCCAAACCCTCCACCTTTACCTCTCAAACCTGTAACGACCTCATTTAACTCCAGCACAGAACAATGTCTTTCACTTAAAATTAATGTCTTGTCCACATAAAATTGAAATAGAGAATGCAGCCTTCCTGATGATAAGTAGAAAGCATAAAGGTGACTTTTAAGGAGATAAATTTATTCTGTCAAGGAAGGAATAAAACCCTTTTGCTATTCACCTGTGACTCGAACACTCGTAAGCAATGAGTTCTTCCCTTATTTGTAACTAAATATGATCTGCCGCTCAGCCTTACCTTGCTGTCATGTGTTAAATTAAAATATATCACTAATACATATAGTGTCTCTGAGCTTTACATGGTTAATGGCTCTGTATTAATAGGCCAGGCGGCATATTGGCATCCGATAGCCGTGTACACAGAATAATATACTGTCCAAATGAATAGGTAGTAGAGAACATGGCATTTTAAATTATTTAAAATAGCATAATTGTTTTGCTTCCATTTACAGAGAATATCAAGTAAGGCACTACAAATTGTTTTGAGTTAATGGAATCATAAAGAATTAGGATAATCCAATAGAGATTTCTGAAAATAAAATTATACAGTATTATTTGTGTTGTTTAATAAGACAGTCTAGATTTTAAAATAGAAAAATATACTGGATAATTGAACACAGAGGGAGTATTTTCTTCAGTTAACCAAAATCAAGAGTCTTGCATTCGGTCTTTTACTATCTGGATTCTGGATGTGACATAGCATGCATTATATTGGCTGTTCTCTGGAAATAAAGAAAACTTAGGCTTTGTTTTTATTATATTACTTTCAGAGTACATGCAACTAGTATTTGTTGATATCAAGTATTTTATTTAATTCCCACAACAAAATGTCGAAGTATATTTTAGCGTCATCATCCTATTTTGTATATAACATGTAATAAGAATAATCAAAACCTATTAAATACCAGGCACGTATTTTACTTCATTTCAAACAATAACTCTATAAAACAGGTGCTACCATTATCATTATCCCCATTTTTTACATAGGGAAACTAACAGCAGAATGTTTAAGTAACTGGCTCAAAGTCACCAATGAGTAAGTGAAGAGCATGGATAGGAACACAGTTTATCTGCCTCTCAGGTAGGAAAGGCTCGGAGTGGGTAATTATCCCAATCAGGGTCACATGGCTAGAGAAAGATGAAGATGAAATGCAAATTCTTTTTTAAAAAACGTTTTTACTTTTGATCATGAGAATTTTCCAACTAGATAAGCAACTAGAGGGAATGGTATTAATGAAAGACTTTTAGTTTCAAGTCTAAAGCTCTTTTCCTGGAATGTGTGTGTTCTATGAGATAGAAATAGTTAACACAGCAATTTTTAATGAAAAGAGTTCCATTTTTTTAATTATAGAAGTAATACATGCTCATTATAAAAACTATTCATTCAGAATAGAAAGGTTCGCCTCTACTAATAATTTGTGCATATCTTTTCAGATTTCCTCTACACGTATGTGTAACCATAGAGATATAATTTTTTACAAAATAGAATCATACTATATATACTCTTAAGAACTGCTGATTTTGCTCTTCAAATGTACCATAGCCATATTTTCATTGCAATAAACACTGATCTACAGCTTTATTTTTAATGTTTATATTCCATTGTATCAATGAAATCATCATTTACTTAGCCAATCCCTTGTTGATGAACATTTATGTGTTTTCAATTTTTTGTAATCATAAAAACAGTGTGGTAAACCTTTCTTACACAACCTTTATACACTTGTGAAATTAATTTTTAGAAGTTCCTTGCACAGAATGGGCTCTCAATAAATTTGGTGAATTAATGAATGAAAGAAAAGTGAAATAGTGTGACCAAACAATTGGTAAATTTTCTATGTTTATATGTATTGCTAAGTTGCCTTTCAGAAAGACAATTAATCCATTTGCTATTTTTTACATCTTTTTTCTTTTTAATTTTGTTTATGTTTAAACATTTCAGGAAGTTTTTAAATCTTTCACTTTGTGATTCTGTCTCAAGGATAGTCATATGTCGAAGTAAGAACTCAATAGCTTATGAGTCAATTGCCAAATTTTCAGGAATTTTGAGAACTAGTTGTAAAACGTAGCCATTATTTTAAAATTACGTAAACTTACAATTAAATATTAAAAATAAAGGTAATAAATACTCAAAGTGCACTACCTCCTAATTATTTTACTATTATCTATAAATACTCTCAAAGTCAATGATGACTGTCATATCTAGACAGTGGAAACTACCCAGCATCTCCTCACAACTCCACATTCAGTGACTGAGTTGATAGCTTAATCTTGGTCAAAGTGGGAACATTTATACCACGGAGATCAGTAAGCGCAAGAAATCAGGGCTTGATTTAGAGCTGAAGCCAAGAGTTTTTAGTTTAATTAATAATTTATATAAGGGTGAGAAAGTTTAACAATAAGCCATATATCAGATTTAATGACAATAAATTTATTGAGAAAAGAGCAGACTGGAATAAAACTCCATTTGTCAAATCATGGCTGATTCAAAGTTAGAAAAGAATCAAGGAAACCATGCTTGGAGAATCAATTTACAATATGGAATTACATTTACTTACAATAAAGAGTATCATGTATTTTTATTATTTATAAATTGTATGCTATGCATCCTTTATATCAGTAAAATTTGTAATAAATTTATGTATATATATTTGGATACTTTTTTCAGAGAGCTGGTTGTTAAACATTTAATAGCACATTACTGCTTAGGGATCATATTTTGAGAGGCTTTCCCTTTGTAAAAACAGACCGCATGTACTGGACTCCAAGTTCCTACATGTAGTTAGCTGTTTCTGAAATTTGTGTCCTGTTCCATTGATTTTCTGCTATTGTGGTCTTAGTACCATAATGATTAAATCATTATAGGTTTCAAACACATTTAGTATCTGGAAGGACAAATACCACTCACTACTGTACACTCTCGAGGCTATTCCAGATGAACTTAAAAAAATCTCTTGCAACCTCCCTCCTCTTGTTTTCTGGTGATATCTCCTCCTTCCATTCCTTCCATTCAGCTCTTATTTTATATTGTTAGAATCTTATCATTTTCTTCATATATGCCCTATACATTTCTAGTCTTCATAACTCTAGATATCTTATATTTTTGTTTTTATGTACTTTTTGAAATTTATATTTTTTTTACATTTTATATTTTTTATGTTTTATATTTTTAAAAATTATTACTTATCACAGATGTTTTACCACCACTTAGAATTACTGCAAAACTCCTGTACCAGAAACTAAGTTAAAAAGAGTAGTTGCAAACCAATTGCAACAAAAATGTTGGATGGATCATTGTTTATTTGTTACCATCCTTCCAATAATTCTCAGTTTTTTCTACTTAGAAATTGGTTATGGTTATTTTCTTTAAAGTTCCTTTTTTTATGGAAAGAAAAAGTATGGATTATTGTATTAGAAGGTGAGCCCCTGAATGCCAACTGGAGTTTCATAATACCAATAAAAGCATGAATATATTTATCTATGCCAGGAATCTCCATACACAAACGGACATCTCTAATATGTTAAGTTTTTTATATTTTAGCATATTGAAAATAATATTAGCCCCAAATATGCACCAGTCTTTGAATTACTCATATTTTTCCCTCTACCTGACAACTATGTCACCTTTTCATGTTTCCCTCTTGGCTACGACCCAAAGGAAGCAAAGAGCCAAGTTTCGTATCTTAACAGTTCCTTAGTTAACACCCACGCATTATTTTACATTCTCCTTCCCTCTCTTTTTTGGTCATTTTTAATTGTACAAATAATTTGTGAATATCTGCTCATTAAAAAATTCAAACAACAGTATCTTCAGTAAACAGTAAAAAGTAGACCCCCTTTCCTTCTTTAATGTCTGGCTCATGATGCCTTTTATTTTTAATTAAACTCTTTATTTTGAGATAATTGCAGGTTCTAAGAAATAATACAGTGAGATCCTATGTACCCTTTACCCGGTTCTCCCCGCTGGTAACTTCTGGGTAACTACAGCACAGTGACTCAACCAGGATATTGACACTGCCATAGTCCAGATACAGGACATTCCATCCCACAAAGATCCTTCATGTTGCCCTGTTACAGCCACACGCACGTCCCTCCCCACCTCCACCCACTCCCTAATTCCAGGAATTAGAGTTAGGGTTAAGGCCATTAATCTGACCTCCATTTCTATAATTCTATCATTTCAAGAATGTCATATTAAAGGAATCTTACAGCATATAACCTTTGGGATTGGCCTTTTTTTTTTTTTTAACACAGCATAATTCTCTGGAGACTCATCCAAGTTATCGCATATATCAATGATTTCCTTTATTGCTGAGCGGTATTCCATGGTGTGGATACACCAGAGAGCGTTCAACCATTCACTCACTGAAGGACATGTGGGTTGTTTCCAGTTTGGGGTTATTATCAATAAAGCTACTATAAACATTTGTGTACAGGTTTTTGTGTGAACACGAGTCTTCATTTCTCTGGGATAGATGCCCAGGAGTGCAACTGTTGGATGGCATGGTAGTTGCATGTTTAACTTTTTTAAAAAACTGCCAAACTATTTTTCCAGAGTGTTTGTACCATTTTATGTTCCCACCAGCAATGTGTGAGTAATCCAGTTTCTCTGCATCCTGCTGTTTTTTATTTTAGCCATTCCGATTGGTATACAATGCTATTGCATGGTGGTTTTAATTTGCATTTCTCTAATGACTAATGATGTTGAATATCCTTTCATGTGCTTATTGACCATCCGTATATCTTCTTTGGTGAACTATCTCTTCATGCCTTTTATTCATGTTCTAATTAGATTGTTTATTTTTCCTACTGTTGAGTTTTAAGATTTCTTTATGTGTTCTAGATACTAGTTTTTTTGGTCAGATATGTGGTTTATAAGTCTTTTCTCCCACTCTGTTGGCTTATATCTTTTATTTTGGTAACTAAAGTAAAACCCCACCTTAACAGAAAGCAGAGAGCCAATAAGTTCCATTACATAAAATGTGGGGTTATGAATTGCAAGATTAATGAAAAACAGTGTTTTGAGTCTTTTGCTTTATTTTGTTTTGTTTTCAGTCAGCCTTCCAGTTCCTGTCTATATAATGGAGCGGGAAGAAGAAAAATCATGTTTTCATTTATCAGACTTGTAGGAAAGAGAATTATTATTGCAAAGAAAATACACACTGTACACTGAAATGAGAAAGCTTCGAGTGAAAGGAGGAGTCACTTCCTACCTCACCTCCTCCCCCCACACACACACAAAGATAATTTCTGCCCTTCAGCCACCTTCTTCTAAAAACAAGGTCTGGGTAGAAGACCAAGACCACTTGTCAATCACATTATATCTGAACAACCTGCATGATCTTTCTGTATTTTTGTTTTACTGTTTCTTTTATTATTAGCCACACCCAGTCATCTTGTAAATAGTTCAGGTGGACACATCAGCACCACCCGAGTTGTACAACTCCAGGGAGCACCATGCATACGGCATTCTACAGGCACAAAGCCCCAGGCCTGGAGCACGAAACAGCATCCCCGCTGTGATCATACCTCTCTACCTCTGGTCTCTCATGCCAGAGACAGAGGCATTATTTGCACTGTGCCTTGAAAAAGCATCAGGTATGAAGCAAGAGAACTGAGTGCCAGCCCTGGCCCTAACTCACCAGCCATCTGACTTTGAGAAGCCATTTAAACCGTAGATGCCTTGCTTTCCATGCCAGTGAAATCAGGAATTTGGACTAGTCAATAAAATGATTTCTAAGGTCACTTCCAGCTGATAAGTTCTATTATTTCTCTTTTAAAAGTATGAAAATTTTACTAAATGGTATGATGAGCATTCTACAAAATACCTAACCAGTACTTTCAAAAGCGTCAACATCCACCGGGTGCGGTGGCTCACACCTGTAATCCTAGCACTCTGGGAGGCCGAGGCAGGTGGATCGCTCAAGGTCAGGAGTTCGAGACCAGCCTGAGCAAGAGTGAGACTCCGTCTCTACCAGAAAAAATAGAAAGAAATGATCTGGACAACTAAAAATATATATATATATATAAAAAATTAGCCAGGCATGGTGGTACATGCCTGTAGTTCCAGCTACTTGGGAGGCTGAGGCAGGAGGATCGCTTGAGCCCAGGAGTTTGAGGTTGCTGTGAGCTAGGCTGATGCCACGGCACTCACTCTAGCCAGGGCAACAAAGCGAGACTCTGTCTCAAAAAATGACAAGGAAAGATCAAGAAACTGTCACAGAGTGGAGGAGACTAAAGACAGAGGACAACTAAATGCAATGTGAGATCCTGGAAGGAATCCTAGAAAACATACATTAGCGGGAAAATTAGGGAAATCTAAACAAAATCTGTAGTTCAGTTAATTAAAAAATGTGATTAATGGGTAAAATCTTTAAGGGGACTGATATAAGACAAAGGTTCTGGAGTCATTCATAAAATTATTTTTTGGAAAAGAGATCACCTCTTCTTTTTAAAAATGAATATGCATATTCAAATAACCTGAAGATGGCACGATTTTTGAGTCTTTTATTCCATGTTTTGGGTTTCTTCAATATGGCTATTTATAAAACCACTGGAAGGTCATATTGTTCTCCTAACAATATTATTTAGACCATACATAATTATCTTCTAAGAGATTCAACTATAAAATTATTTTCCAGATGTGGGAATATGAAGATATTATGAGAACTTGAGCTAAAAAAGCAAAAAAAAATATGATTTACCATAAAGAACAAAAACCTTATAATTCTGTGCTAAATGGCATCAAAAAGATGACCTTTTAATTTTGTCAAATTAATATTTGTTATGTACATTATACAGGTAACATCCTGTTGCGCATCTTTTATAAAAAAACTTTTTATAAATTACAGAAAAATGTTTAAACAGACACATATAATTTTAAACTCCAGACCCCTCTTCATTGTAGAATTTACCCTACAGATTTCTAAACAATGAACTTCTACGACCCTCTCATTTAAAAAGCTTCACAGTTGGGAGCGGCCCCTTCCCACAATATGTTGCTAACCTTAATCCCCTAGCCATAGTTCAGGTGTCCCCATTCCTTTTCTTTGCTCCTAAGTGGTTACAGAAACCAAGTGGCTGCTAGATAATAAACTGTAATGTATTTGAAAGTAGCAGGCTCGAATTTTTTCTTTCCTTCTTTCAGGTTATCAAATGCAAAGCGTGACCTGGCCTGGATATTCTGTGTTCCCCACAGGATGTGGGAGAGAACCCTGTGAGGTTTTCCCAGACCTAAGGTTGCCTTTCTCTGTTGTTCGTGGGTAATACCACTAGATGATGCACTTTTCATATTTGGTAGTTAAACCTGCAAACCAAATCTCTTCCAATGCTTAAAGGACTTCTAATCTTAATAGAGCTGCTTTTATGTTTTAAAAAAAAAACAGACTATATAATTACATAACTATTAAAAAAAAGAAAAAAAAACAAAAAAAGTTTGGGGGAAGATGTCTTGAGAGCAAAACAGTTTTAGCCACAAGAACCTAGGTTTGGATGAGAGATGTTTTGCAATGGAAACACTTATCTTTAAAACAAACAAACTGCTTGATCAATGCATCCGTCTCAGGAAGTCCAGGCTGCTGCAACAGAATACCATAGACCGAGTGGCTGAAACAACGAACATTTATTTCACACGGTTCTGGAAGCTGAGAAGCCCAAAATCAAGGTGCCAGCTGATATAGTGACTAGTGAGGGCCTTCTTCCCTGATGACCATCTTCTGGTTGTATCCTCACGCAGTTTAGAAACAAAGCATCTCTCATGTTTCTTCTTATAAGGGCACTAATCCCATTCATGAAGGCTCCACCCCCACGACCTATTTACTGCCCAAAGGCTCGATGTACTAGGTAGGGGGTTAGGATTTCCACATAGGAATTTGAGGGGGATACAAACATTCAGCATATAATATGTATTCATTTCTGGTAGAACTTATTCCAATCAGAAACCCTCCCAAATAGCCCTTTATTCTGCTTGAAATCTCTGGAACATCAGTCTGTGTGTGAAGCAGACTTTGAATAGGTGGTCACCTCTGATTATTCACCGATTGCTCAGTGGTTGCCTGACCATAGTTTATTAACATGAGTTGTGGATGTGAATCTAGAACATTTGGTCCGAATAGCTCAGTCTTTCTAATAATTACAATAATATCCAGCATTTATTTAGCACTTAAGAGTTTTGCCAAACACCGTTCTAAATGCTTGTTATACCATCTCATTTAATGCTGACAACAACCTTAAAGCCAGTCAATGGTTGTTTAAGGTTGTTTATGGTTGTTTAAGTTAAATTACTTGCCGAAAACAGCATAGTGGCAGAGCCACTCACTGTTCAACCATTATGAACATGACTACTCCTTCCTAGCTGGGTAATTTTCCCCAAGCAATTCAATGCAGGTCTCAGTTTCTTCATCTGCCATTTGACTGCATGACGCTGGTATTAATTTGTGTTCCATCTACTTCACAGACTTGTTGGAGGGATCAAACATGCTGGTGGGGGAACGTGGTTGGAGGTTTCCCCCTTCTTTGAGGCTATTCAAAAAAGTATAGAATATGTAAAATGTGTGGCAAGATCTTAGCTCTTTGCGTGGGAATTGAGTGCTTTCTAGAGTCAACCCAAAACTCAAAACAGAGGAAGCTGAGAATTCTCCGGCCTCTGCCCCACCCCCTTCCCCATCCCGTCCAGCCAGGAGCCGCCACTGCCAGGGCAACCCACGCCCGTTCCTGGGTGCCCCCACACTGCCGCTGCCCTCTTCTCTATGGTCCACCTCATTTGAAAATGCAGATCTTCCAGTGAACAATCTGGATTCTCAGTCGACCCTTTTTATGAGTAAAGGAGCTAGCCTTCCTTTAAACACTTTTAAAGAAAACACAAATACAGCATAAGACAAGTGTTCGAACAAACATGCCAGCGTGTCTATCCACCACGGTATTTCCTCTGCCTCCCTGTGTCCTCTCTCCAGATCTGTTTCTCTTTTGTTCTGTCTGCCTGATTGTTGGTGTGAGACCTCCTCCATCTGGCTGCCTTCTCATTCTCTATAACCTCCTTTCTCTGCCCCTCCATCCTCTTTCCTTTTACTCTACGTGATTATAATATTGAACCAACATACTACCTATTGTTTATTCTATCTCAGAATATGGTTTTCCTTAGTTAAGGCGAATAGTGGAATATGCAAAATATCCCTTTCCAAAAAGAACTCCAAAACACCCAAAGTTGTTACAGTTTATTTGGCCCTTGATCATAGTTTATTAGGCTCATTCTTTGCAATATTTGGGGAAGAATCAGGTCAGGAAAGTTATCCGTTAAAGAGGCGTCTTGGAAAGTATCTCTTCCCACATGAGGCCACCACAGACCTCTCCCTTTCATAGCCAAGCAGCTGGGCCTGAGCTCTGCCAGACGATAGGCGAGAAATTGTTCTCCACAAACCTCTTTGATTCTGAATACATCGACAGAGCTGCCCTCAGGGGTGGGGAATGAGGCTTAAAGGCTCATAATGTGTATAACCTGTGATTCCTTTAAGATCTGAACAGAAGCTAAAGGGCCCAAATGCAGTAACTTAACTTGAAGCTAGAATGTGCATAAGCACCTGAGAGCAGAAATCAGCCCTGCAATTGCATGTGAATTAATGAAGGCAAATTAGCCTGGGATTTGTGTTTGTTGTGTGGGAAGGTGATAGCAGAGTAAATCTTCCAAATTTAAGTATATTTTATGTTAATTGCATAAAGTAGCATAGATTTGTTGCTTTAAAGCTCATCCATGGGGAGCTAGAGTTGGGCTTGTTGATTTCTTTTATTATCCACTAAAATGACTCCAGTCCTTGTTTGTATTTTCTTGAGCAGCACAGATCTATTTCTGAACAGCTTTACAACTTTAAATGTTTTAAGGAACTTCTTTTTAATACCATCTACTTAATTGTACCATAATAGCTCCTAAGTGGAACATTATATCTATCAGTCTTAAGTGCTGCCGTGGATATAATAGCTCCGGTCATATTATTATAATCTTTTTTATTTAGAGCACCTGGAAAGCTGAAAATTAAATATGCTTCAATCTGCTACCATTGTAGCCGTTACTTACCTTAGTGCTAAGTAAATACTAAGGAAACTCTATCATCTCAGGTAAAATTATATTCTGAATTCTCTGGTGATAGAATCTATATTTAATGTATTAATAGATGAATCTATATTCCTTGTTTTCCTTCTCTCACCTCAGTTAAAAATATTTTCTCTGTAATGGCAAATTTCTGTGTGCACTGATTTTTAAAATATCAGTGCATTTAGCGGGGAGAGATTCAGGATGAAGGAGAAAGAGGAAGTGGTGGACTGACACCCATGTGTGGGTAGATGTTACTCAATGCTAAGTCCTACATGCACTCAACATACCAAGCCTAGAAATGACCAGGTGTTGGGAGAAAGTCCAGACTAGATGCAAACTGTGCCACCACTTGCTACTCAAGATGTGGTCCACCAACTAACAGCTGTTTGTACCACCTAGAAGATTTTCAGAAATGCACGAGCTGAGGCCCCACCCCAGACTGCCCTAATGAAAATCTGCATGTTAACAAAACCCTCAGAGGACTGCTGAGCACTTTCAAGTCTGAGAAGCCCTGTGGGCACCATTCTAGTAGCCTCCACTGGGAAGATAGAAAAGTCCTCTCCTTTAACCCTGGCTGTTAACTAGGAACATGCCAGTCATTCCTCTGAGCAGAGAATGGAGCCACAGTGGTAAGTGAAAGTGGAAGGCTATACCTCTTTTGAGATCTGGTGTCTGGGGAAGGAGAGACAGGGAAGAGGGAAGTGTCCCACACTTAATTCCAACCAACTATTGAAAAGAAAAGCTCTTGCTGGAACTATTTTACCTTCTCCTGTGTGTGATGTTATTGGATTTGATTTCCTTTCTTCTAGAGAAGGACACATTGGTTTAAAAAAAAAAAATGACCTAAATTCAGTATTCCATCCAGATGCTTTCAATTTGGCAGGCGGGAAGCAAGTTTTGCATAGAGACTGAGCTCACTGAAAGGGATTAGAATTTTGAGTTTGAAATTCCAAAGGCATTTTAAAGTCAAGAAACTGTTTAGGGAAAAAAATAAATACGAGTGACCTTGATATAATTTTGCAATGATACTCACATCAGAGCCATCTTGGAATGAACTCTTTTGGGTATCTTTGTAACTAGTCATCCTGGCACTGAATTCAAAACAACAGACTTTATGATAAATCTCACTCAGGCAAATGGCATAAAGTGAGACATGAAGTAAGATACAAAACACATCTAATTTAACTGGAGGAGCAGATCACAGAAACCTTATGCGGTATAGGGAGGGAACAGCGTAAATGGGCAACCACCACTACAAAGGCTATGCTCACTCAGCTAATTGTATTTCAGAATTGGCTGCCCTCTTTGCAATTTAAAACAGTCCTGGACTTCAGAGGAATGACAAACACCCATGGGAGTGACTTGGGCAGCACCGCCATCTTTCCCTGAAGGTAATCTGCAGGATCAGATTGACTCTGGTCTCAAAATAAATTTGAGACTTCTGACATCCCTCAACCATATGGTTTATTTATTACATAAGCTGTTTTTCTGAGATTCCTTTTTCCTTAGCCATTTGTGTTTTCTTCTTGTTTTGCCATCTTTTTGAATGAAATTAGATATCCTAGACACCGATAGCTACTAATACCCAATTTTTAAAAGCTTTTTTAAAGTATTTATTTTCAAATAATTTATTGCTTTAGGAGTAAACATATCTTTTGATATTTTTTGACCAGAATCTTATTTAGAATATCTCAGGTAATAAATACTAACAAATTATATGATGTTGTTATTTATATTTTCACTAAGAATAATAAAATGAATTTTTTTAGTTTTAGAAGGAAAATAGCAATTTTGCATTTTGCAAAAAGGTAAATTTAAACCATAGCATATATAAATTATATAAATGGCCTATGTAAGTAGGGGATTTGAATTTAAAATTAATTTGGAAAATATTTGAGATTTTTATGACTGTAATGACTATTCCATCTCAAATAGGAGTATTCAAAACTAATGAACTCATTCAAAATGGAATAGAAATGATTACTTATTATAGGAAAATAGTAAGCATGGTATATTAATTTCCTAAGTTGATATAACAACGTCAGACAAGGTGGCTTAAAACTGAATGGCTGAAACCAACAGAAATTTATTGTCTCACAATTCTAGAAGCTAGAAATTTAAAATCAAGGTCTTGGCAGGGCCATGCTCCCTCCAAAGCCACTAGGAGAGGATCCTGCCTTGACTTTTCCAACTTCTGTAGCCCCAGGCATCCCTTGGTCTGTAGCAACATAAGTCCAACCTCTGTCTCCATCGTCTCGTGACCTCATTCCCTGTGTGTCTCTGTCTTCTCCTGTTCATATAAGGACATCAGTCATATCGGATTAAGGGCCCACCCTAATGGCCTCATCTTAACTTGATTACAACTGCAAAGACCATATTTCCAAATAAGGTCACATTCACAGGTACCAATTTTAAGGACTTCAACATATCTTTTAGGGAGACACAATTCAACCCATATCATATGGCTAACATTTTCTCAGTGATGGAATATAGCCTGTAACTTTACCAAAATGACAGCAGTATTTTCTTTGCTCCAAAAGTTAAAATAAAATTTCTTTTCACTTGTCTTCAGAAAACAAGAACAGTTAGAAATCAACAGTAGTTGCTAATGTAAGGTGCCCAACTAGCACTCAATAGCGATGCTCTTACAAAGGAGAAAATGGCATCTAGGGCTTATCTACAGCAGCAGCACCAATACTAGGAGCTTATAACTTAATATCCTTGATGTTTTCCAGGAACACATCTGCCTGGGTGTCATAGGGTTCAGAAAATAAATAAAGTTCAAAAGATTCATCAGGGGGAGAGATAAAAGCCTCGATGCCTAAAATCATTTACTCCATAAATATCATAAATATTTTAGCATGACAATTAGTCATTCTTTGATATTGGTTGAATGTTTAGGAAGCATAACTCACACTAAGTTATATACCATTCATGATTTAACATATCGTGGTAAATAAACAACTTCTTTTTGTTGTTATAATTCCGTGCTTGTGTCTATATACCTCACTTTTTTCCCAGACTTAATTTTCTTCTCAGACTCACAATTTCCCCATCTTCACCTTGAAGTACCATTTCAAGGACACCTTCTGCTGCGTCCCTTCCCTCTTCCTGCCTGGACGCTATTCCTTTTATGCATCTTTCTGAGCACCTGTCAGTTCTCCTCAGTTGAACACACGGCTGATAGACTGTCCTGAACCACTCTCCCCATCCTCCCAGACACTGTCCTTGGCGATCTGTGTGAATCTCTAACTCAAGCAGTCTTAACTTGAAGTGTAAACATTGGTACCTTTTTCTGGAGAGTAGAGTCAAGATTGTTATCAGACTTTCAAAGAATTCTCTAATCCCAAAACATGGAAAAAAAAAACCCAGTCAGACTCTAAATAGTGAGATGCCGGGCACTGTCAATAAACATGTTTGGAAGGGTGTGAGAAGGGTAGGGGTGAAGGGGTCCTCTCTAAAACACACCCCTGGACTTCCCTCCCTTCCCTTTGGGAGGCTGTGCATTGAGAAAGAGAGAGAGGAGAGCAGAGCTGGGGGCTGCAGTGAGTCTCTGGCTCACATTCTCCCTGCAAAACTCAAAGGACTTGCTTTGGGTTCTGCTTCCTGCTATTCAAAGAACTCCTGCCTTTCAGATGGTGAGTGTGGGCTGCCCAGTCAACTCCCAGCCCAGGGGCTGCGTCCTCACTCTGTGCAGGTGTGACTAAGATCCCAGGGCTCGGGAAGTGCAAACTCCTAAATGAAGGAGATGCAAAGACCCCTGGACCATCGGGGAAATGTGTGCCTCTGCCAACAAAAATTCTGGGCCTTCCGAAGGGCTCAGAAGTGTAATTTCTTCCTCCTCCACCCTCACTGGACCTGGAAATGCCTTGTTAAGCTATATGTTAAATGAGGTAACATATGCAAAGCACCCAGCATGGAACCCAGCAGACATTAGGGATTCAATAAATATTAGTTCCTATCCCTATTAAAAGTAACACCAAGTTACAATGTTTATGTGATTCGCTTGCCATTATTACCGCATAGCACAGTAAAAAGTGTACGCGTAATTAAATATGTACCAGTATGGTAATTTTGTTTTTAAATTTTATTGATAACATCATTATAAGCTTTATGTAAGTTCAGAGTTTTTCTGCTTATGCAGCATGGTTATCTATTCCTAACTTTAAAAAAAAAAAAATCAAGGGAACATCTGAGGGAAGAGCAGTTTGGTGGTTTTACAAGGTAGGAAAAAAAAAAAATAAGAGTTTAACATAGTCCTGCAGTGTGAAGTATCACTTTCCTCTTTGTTCTTCCTGTCCAAACCCAGCCCCACTCCTCAACCTTGGGACTCCCCACCACCCACTGCCCTCTACCCACCCCCCAACACACCTTCCTTTTGCCTCCATTAAAATAAAAACAGAAAAAACCCTTCATGTGTTACTGCTAGCAAAGACCAGGCAATCTCCAGGAATAATCCATCATCTGTTCTCTGGATGCTTTGATTCACTGTGCTGGTCACCCTTAGCCTGGGAACCCCAGCTGGGCTACAGCTCACTACAGGAGCACACGGTTCCCTGCCAAAACTATCCTCACTACAGAATCACTGATCACAACGCTGTCTGGAAGTGCGTGTGAGCTGTGACTCAAAGCCACAGGGAGCTGAAAGCAACCACACCCATTTGTCAATATCTGGGGCTGGAGGAAATGGGCCAAAGCTAAAGTTGCAGTAGAGGCTGCAACAAAACTGGTTGGAACCCTCCATCATGGTCTACACAGGAACGATTCTTACTAAAAAAAAATTGCCGGGCGCGGTGGCTCACGCCTGTAATCCTAGCACTCTGGGAGGCCGAGGTGGGCGGATCGTTCTGAGCTCAGGAGTTCGAGACCAGCCTGAGCAAGAGCGAGACCCCGTCTCTACCAAAAATAGAAAGAAATTAATT
>CAUYSK010119176.1:0-18897 GCA_963575035.1 Avahi laniger | reverse complement strand
TGAAGTATCCCAAGAATGGAAAAACAAGCACCACATGTGCTCACCAGCAGATTGGTTCCACTGATCAACACCTAAGTGCACATACAGGAATAACATTCATCGGGCGTCGGGCAGGTGGGAGGGGAGGAGGGGCGGGTATGTACACACATACTGAGTGTGATGCGCACCATGCGGGGGATGGACACGCTCGAAGCTCTGACTTGGGTGGGCCAAGGGCAACATATGTAACCTAAACATTTGCAGCCCCCTAATATGCTGAAATAAAGTTAAAATGTACATTTGTGTTATTGCTGTGTGTTTGGAGGTGTGAGGAGTCTTACAGTGCTCGTTGCTGGTGATATTGAGCATTTTATGACTTTGCCACCGCCTCCCAAATCCTGTCCTAGCCACTACTGCCTACAATGCCCAGCCTGCCCGTGGATGTGGGGAACTGCCTTTGCGTGCTCGCGTAGCGTCTCGCTGGTCTTGGAGAGCATCCGATCTCGGCATCCGATTTTTTTTTTCCCCCTGTGGGACAGGAGTGCCAAGGCCTGGCTCCTGGCTGCCCCTGTGGGAGGCGGCACTCGGGATGAAGACGACGCGTGGAGAGGAGGCGGTGTTCTCAAAGGAAATCGAACGTAATGCCACTTCTCTCTTCTCTCTTTTGGGGAGTCTGTTAATCACCCTCTCTCCCCGGCTCTGCGACCACACCCTTCTCTGGGGCATCCTGTCCCCTGGGAGTCTGACAGGACAGAGGAGGCTCCGTGTCCTTCCTCTTCCTCTCTTCCCTGGCACTTCCAGACCATTGTGCTTCCTTCACCCTATCAAAGGTTACTAACCGGACAGCTGGTTTGGAATGTTTTACAGTGTTTCCAATTCAGCAGTTTTAGGGACACAGGCTTTTCGTTTCCTGTGGTCCCCACCCCATTCTCTTAGACCTGGCCAGACTCACTTGTTCACATTGGTTCCCTTGGTGATTTCGTCTGCCTGATCGCTGAAGACATTCGTGATGGTAACCACGAATGTGGTGCAATTTCTGTTCTCTTAATATTTACTGCCCCTACCACATACTGTCATGTTTGGTTTTGTCTGTTGGTCTTCGAATTTTTAAAGAGGACGTGTGGAGAATGAGCACTGAGGCGGCTGCCGTTCCTCTCCAGTCCCAGAAACCGTGGATACCTCTTGATGTGTTGCAGTTTTGGGTTTCTCATACAATCGAGTCTATTGATCTTTTACTGGTTTTTGAATTTAAGTTTAGAAAGTTAGGTTACAAATATTTCCCTCTGCTTTTTATTCTTTTAAGAATTTTAAGGTGTATAATACTGTACACAGTTAAACATTCAAACAAGACTAGAACGCTTATAAAAACCAGCAGCTCACGTTCCCTCCCACTCCACCCACCTCTGATTCCCACCTCGAGCGACCCCCCTCACCTTTTCTGCTGTTCTCTTATTTACCTCCATACTTCTAACTAATAAGCTTGTTCCACTGTCTTTCAGTTTGTCAATTTAGATATTGTCTGGTGACTTCTTGATGTGGTAGGTGAGGAATAATTAACTTTACCACTTTCCCAACCATAAACCTTCTCTTACCTCCATTTCTCTAATCTGTTAATATTACTGATTTTGGTTAAATCTGTGACCATTATTTATGATATGCAAAGGCAACTAAGCCAAGGAGTGAATTAATATCATTTCTACTCTCTTGTCTAATCTTTTATTTTCCGTGGAGTTAATAATTGCCCCTCCTGTTGCTTAATTTGCTTTGTGTCTGTTTTCTTCTTTTTAAATTATAAAATACAACATAAAACTCAACCATTTTAAAGTGTGCAATTCAGTAATATTTAGTACATTTATAAAGTTGTGCAACCATCACCACCATCTAGGTTCCAGAATGTTGTCATCTTAAAAGGAAATCCTATATCTATTAAGCAGTGATTCCCGTTCCTCTCTAATCCCAGTCCCTGGCAACCACTGATCTGCTTTCTGTCTCTGTGGTAAATCTGACTATTTCACATAAGTGGAATATATCTATTACTAATTATTTCCAAATGTTTGAATTATCTGTGCCATGTGCCTGTCAGTATTAGTTTCAGTTCGTTTTGTTTTTCCTGGAATCAACTCTCCGAGTGCCCCTTGTCCCACTGCTTCCATCTGACTGCTCTCCGTGGCTGCTGCCCAAGTGTCAGACTTGGCCTCTCCTTTGCTGCTCTTCTATATTAGAGCCTCTTGTTCCCTGGATCCTGTGTTTTCCTCTTTATTGCTCTATACTCTTCTTTTGCTGGAGCATATCCTGCAGAAGCTTTCTGTCAATGATTATTTTAGAGGAAATGAAAAAAATCTCTCCCATCTGGATTTAAAATGTTAGGGAAGTTATGGTGTTTTCATGTGTGTGTGTGTGTGTGTGTGTGTGTGTGTGTGTGTGTGTGTGTGTTTCTATTGAAAATGTCTACAAATGTTTTATGGTATTGACATTTTAGTCTTTAATCCATTTGTAACTTGGGTATGTGATTTATCTAAATTGATTTCCCCTTCAAATACCTAATTCCTCCACCCCTAATTAGATGAATGAGTTGTTCTGTTCCCCACTGATGCCTCTTTTAGGATCTGCTTTTAGCTGTGTATTCTGATCCAGTAATTGGTATACGTATCTGTTTCTATACACACATACACTGGATAGATTTAATTCTGTGGTCCTTTACATTTCTTTAAGTTTTTTTAGAGTCTCACACATATTGTCTATGTGACCTTCAGAAATTAACATAACCTCTTTGAACTTCATTCTTATCTGTACTTGTGTGTATCCATTTGGTTTCTTTGTTTCAAGTTGCGGAAACCAATGATGTCTTTAGCAAACACATGGAATGTTCTGGAAAGCATGCTGGCCAGACTGGGTTTGCCTTTCCAGATCCATCTTCAACATTCTCTCTCCTGCAGTATGTCTTTAGGGGCTGATCTCTATGGACTGCTTCACCTGGGCTTCCTTTGTCCTCTGGCCTTTGATTGTGTTTGGCTGGTAGTAAAAAATCAGAGCAGAAAAGAGAGGTCAGGGTATCAATTTCCCCACTCCTCTGCCAGCCCTGGGTAGTTATTGTCAGTGTCTTTTTTTTTTTTTTAAAAGAAAAATCCGGTGGCTCACGCCTATAATCCTAGCACTCTGTGGCCGAGGTGGGTGGATTGTTTGAGCTCAGGAGTTCGAGACCAGCCTGAGCAAGAGCGGGACCCCGTCTCTACCAAAAAATAGAAAGAAATTAATTGGACAACTAAAAATATATAGAAAAAATTAGCCGGGCATGGCGGCGCATGCCTGTAGTCCCAGCTACTCGGGAGGCTGAGACAGAAGGATCACTTGAGCCCAGGAGTTTGAGGTTGCTGTGAGCTAGGCTGACTCCACGGCACTCTAGCCCGGGCAACACAGTGAGACTCTGTCTCAAAAAAAAAAAAAAAAAAAAAGAAAAAGAAAAATCCGAAATGTGTTTATTGGGATGGTTTCCCTTTCATCTTGATTGAGGCGCTCTCAGGGCAGCCTCCTCCGGGAGGGCCCTCCTTCCTGAGCCTTGCGGGGGCCGTGGGAGGAGAGCACACAACTGTTTGTGTGGCTAAGCAGCGGGTGATCCATGGCAGCCTGGCTGTTCCTTGTCCGCGAAGTAGGAGCTGGGCTCTGCACCAGGTGCTGCTGCTTGTTTTTTCTCTTCTGGAGAAGGACGAAGATTCCCTGGGAGAGGACTCATGAGGAGGGTGTCACTGCCGGAAGGCTTATTCCTTTTTCTATGACTCCACCTCCTTCCAGGCGTCCCCTCTGCTGTGGCTCCACAGAGTTTGCTGCCGCCACTCCCTTTCCGTGAGGTAGACAAGTGCAAACTGCATTCATTCTCCTGCTGCTTCCTGAGTTTGTCCTCTTGCCTCTAGGGCTCTAGCCGGACAGCAGGCAACGACAACTGTCTTGTCGGAACACCACTGCCAGAGTGCGTGAACTTCACCATTTCCAGGCTTTTTGTTTCTCTACTCAAAGCTACCATTCCAGGGAAGGAGCAGGCAGTTCACCTAGCATGGATCATCTACCCTAGGAGAGCCAAACTCCTGGATTAATAGTCCTAATTCTGGACTAATCAAGAGTGGATAATTCCCCTAAAAGAAATTAGAGTGATGTTATCATAGATAAGAAACACAGACGCTGCTCAGTTTAAACAGTACATTTCCGCTAGTTGGGGTGGTAATACCTGTCCCACCTGACTGTTAGGATTACAGGGAAAAATTATAAAAGTAACATGGTGCCTGGTACGTGGTAAGTGCTCAATAAATGTTGGCTACTGTCTTTAGGGCATTTTCCACATTAGTTTTTTTTTGCAGTTTTTAATATTTTAGTTATTTTCTTCAATTTAGAAACATTTTTCAGTTTTTTTTAAAGCTACACAAGATAGTATTTAGTCATTTTTAAGTTTTTTGAAAAGAAAGTTGTTTGGGATTTTTATTGGAATCGTTAAATTTGTAATTAGGAATAGCTGTAATACTCAGGCTTAAAAAATCTAAATTATAAAAAATAACGATAATACTCAGGTATTAAATGGTGTGTATTTTGATTTGTTCAAATTTTTTTGATTCCTAGCAAAATTCTGTAGTTTATTTCATGCAGTGTCTTAACAATTTTTAAGTTTGTTCTTATATATTTTATGATTTTGGTTATTGTAAATGAGATCTCCCCCCATTATACATAAATTATTGCAGAGGCCGTTTATTTCCCAAGGTAGATTAGGGTTGAAAATAGAAACACAGATCCAACAACTGCTCAACCTTTGCTTTTTGCTTGTTGAGAATCCTTATTGCCCGGCAAGTCCAGGGTTCTAGAAATCTGGCCGAGATTTGGATATTTTCAAGTTGTCTCTACAGTGTTGACCTTTAGGTGTCACTGTTGGTCAGAACAAAGGTCTCGGTTAGCAGGGAAGCCAGTCGTGCTGACTCTTTGGTATCCGGGAGGTCACCGTGGAGAAGTATCTGCAGTCAGCAGGCAGCTCGGTGCCCCACCTTTATGAGCTGCTTTACTGTCCAGCACCGTCGGTGACCCGCCTCTCCTGCTCCTCTTCTCTAACGACACAGATCGCCAGAGCTTCAGTTGACTACCCTTCTTGGATAAAACTTAAGCCTCAAAACGTTAAAGAGAAAAAACAATGTTTGCCTGTAATTGCAGGTTTGTATCTTTTAAATTAAGAAATATAATCACATTGTTTTATTTTCTTTCCACTCTCCGTTGCCCTCAGTGAGCATATGTGTGGGGTTATTTTATTTTGAACAACTCCATAGGATATTCTGTTTGCTTTATTTATCTGGTGCTTACTATATTCCAGACATACTTCAAAGAACTTAACAAATATAAACCCACGTAATTCTCATAGCAAACCTAGGAAGTAGATGCCATTATGATCCTCATTTTATCGATGAGGAAACCGATGTACAGAGAGGTTAAGTAACTTTCCTGAAGTCACACAGCTGATAAACAATGGGACTGGATTTGAATCCAAGTATCCTGGACTCAGAGTTAGTACTCTTCTGAGTGTGAATAGTGTCCCTGAAATTGCAGAGCTCTTACTTGCTTTCCTTCCATGCCTGTCTCTTTCTTTCTTTGTTTTGTTTTTTTTTTTTTTTTTATAAAGAATATCACTCTGTCGCCCAGGCTAGAGTGCCGTGGCGTCAGCCTAGCTCACAGAAACCTTAAACTCCTGGGCTCAAGCGATCCTCATGCCTCAACCTCCTGAGTAGCTGGGACTACAGCCATGTGCCCCCATGCCCAGCTAATTTTTTCTATTTTTAGTTGCCCAACTAATTTCTACTTTCAGTAGAGATGGGATCTGGCTCTTGCTGAGGCTGGTCTCAAACTCGTAACCTCAAGTGATCCTCCTGCCTCGGCCTCCCAGAATGCCAGGATTACAAGCATGAGCCACCATTCCTGGCCTCTGACTCTCTCTTAATTGCTGACGCTTCCTTTTTTCTTTTGTAATTTAAAAAATTTTTTATTTTGACATAATCATAAACTTAAAAGTTGCGAGTACAATACAAAGGACTTTTCCCCCCTAAACTATTGAGAACATGTTCTGATGCCCGATCACCCCCAAATACTTTAGTGTGTATTTCCTACAAACAAGGACGTTTTTCCTGCATAACTGCCATCCAGCCATCGAAATCAGGAAATTAGTGTTGGTATGTGACTAACATCTAATCCTCGGATCCCACTCACCTTTTGCTGCCTGTCCCAGCAATGCCCTTTGTGGCAGAAGGATCTGTGTTGTCATATCTCTTTAGTCTTTGTTAGTCTTCTCTCAACTTCCATGACCACGACACTTCTGAATTTACAGGCCACTTCCTTCTTAGATTGTCCCTCAACATGATGTTTCCTCCCGATTAGATTCAGGTTTCGTGTCCTAAGCACAGTCACGGAAGTGACACCGTGTTGTCCTCACTGCATCCTGTCAGGTGGCGCGTGGTTTCCACGTGTCCACACTGATGTCATCTCTGATCTCGGTGAAGGTGGTGCCTGCCAGCATCCTCCACTGAAGCGTCTCCTCCACCCTTTGTAAATTTGTAAGTGTTTGAAACTACGTCCATGTCCTACTCCGCGACAAATTTTCCACTTTTATGTACTTATATTTTCCTGTTTTATCCAATGTTATAATCCATTTATTACATTACTTGATACTCACAATAAATTTTAGTGTCCTTGATTTGGCCAGCAAAATTCCCTTCAAGCTGGTTCCAGTGTCCTTGACATGTCCCTGTCCTTTGAGCACTTCCAAAACGGGCGGAAGACATTCCACGCTCGGTTTGCACGTTCCCTGCCCCAGCCCTGGAATCAGCCATTTCTCCCGGGAGCCCTGGCCTTACTGGTAAAGCATCGTATTTAAAAGCCAACACCTGGTCGGGTGTGCCTGTCGATGTGGGGATGTCACTGCTCCCAGGCCCGTGCAGTGGACACACGCGCATCTACATTTATTTCTGAATCTGTGCGTAATGACAACTATGAGCTCACTGCAGGACTTCCACGTCCAATCTAACACCGCAGTGTTCGTTTTAGTTTTCCCTTTCAGTATCTGCAGCTCTTGTCTCTGACAGTGAGAAACTGCCCCAGCACCTTGAAGCGTTCTCCTTTGGTCACTCCCTCTGTGTCGCCATCTCCAGGCCTCCCTCTGGTTCCGACTGTGCCGGTCTCATGTCATATGCGTGCCCTGCTTGCCAGGCTCAGGCTCTGCTCCACGCAGGGACACCCTTCTCAGCTATCCGATGGCTTTGGGAGTGAATCGTTCAGGAAGAAAAGGTGGAGAAAGAAGAACTGATCTTTCCTTAAATGCAGAATTTCGAGTCAGAATCAAAATAGAACTTGACTGCCCCCCGCCTGCCTGCCGGGAGCAGGGAGTAGCCGTGCCGGGGGCTTCAGCCGGAAGACTGGGGTGGACACAGGTCCTGGAGGTGGGACACTCACCTTCCAGGCACAGGGCTGTGCCCAAGGGGCGGAATGACGTGGGAGGAGTGACATGGCTTCTGTATGCCGCGGCTCTCTCACAAACAGGTTGGACCACGTCTGAAGTCGGAGACTGCTGCCCCACCTGTCAAAATTGGCCTGAGGGCTTATTTTGTTTGAGAGTCAACGTTCAAAAAAATCAAAAAATTTCTTTAGTTGGAGGCACCTCCATTAGCCCTGGGTGGGCCACAGCTCAGATCATCTTTCCCAGATTCACACATTTTTTTCTATCTGGTCTAAGTGACATTTCAAGCGTCTTCGGCCCAGGGATTCAGCGGCTTTCTTCTTTGGGCACTGATGAGCTAGGCATGCCTCCAACCACGCCTCATTGGCTGGGGACAGTCTACAGACTTCCAGGCAGGACCCTGGTACTATTGAGGACATAATTTTATTAATAGCTCCCCTAACAGAGACCCCAAAGAATAAAGAGTAAACAAGACAGCTTCTCATTTAACAGCCCGGGTGTGGATGGTCCAGCATGACCCCATGGGGTCCAGGCCTTCAGCTGCTTCCTTGTTGTTCCGGCTGGCAAGGATGGTTCACTGCCGTGTCCGCGTGTCAGCTGGCAGTTAGGGCAGGGACACCCCTGCCCTTCCAGGGTGTGGTCCAGAAGTGGCACGCGTCACTTCCACTCACTCGCATTGTCAACACCTGGTCGCGCAGCACGGACGGCCTCATGCGGGGTGGAGAAGACTTTGTTCTTGGCAGCCACGTACTGAGTCAGGAACTGGGGGTCTGTTATGCTGCGGGAGGACAGAGTGGCTGCTGGGAGAAAGCCAGGAGCGCCCCGCCCCGGTCTGGAATGCCCCGGTGTTCCTCCTCCCCGTCTGCTGCCCGGCGGTCTGCCGTGAAGAGCGCGGCCACGCTGCCGTCACTCTCCCTCAGCAGCAAACGGAGGTAATCAGCTCCTGAAAGCGGCCAGTCAGGGAAAATTTCAAAGTTGCTAGGAAAGAGTAGGATGTAGAAGAGGGAGTTTTGGACAAATGGGACAGATGGAGGCAGGGTTGGCAAAGACAGCAAACCCTGCGGGGAGCCAGCAGGCAGGGTGGAAAGAGTGGCTCCCTGGAAGAGACGTGGGAAAGCCGGAGGAGAGGCCAGAGCCGGGGACGGGAGCTTCCTTCGGCGCGGCCTCTCTGCGTGTCCTGCTCTCCGGCTCGGTGGGCTCTTCATCTGCAGCCTCGGGCTGTCGGGAGACGGGCATCCGATTCCCAGCTCCAGGCCGTGTAACCCTGCGAAAGCCACGTCTCTCCCAAGGCCCAGCGCCCTCCTCTGTAAAATGGGGACGATCTTACCTGCTATACTTCCCTTCCCAAAACAACTGGAAGTACAAACACAGTGTTGAATGTGAAATCTTTCAGTGCAGGGTTTACCAGACAGATGGTGTCATTGCTGGGGGTGCTTAGAGTGCCCCTTGCTTTCTGTGTGGGGCTGGTCGAGGCCTGGACTGTCCCTGGGACACTCGTTTAATTAAGAGAGGCTCAGAGGTCTGGACCAACGGGGGTCACCCCTGACTCAAAGACCATGTCTTCAGCAAAAGGGTCTAGAGGAGACCGCATGGTCTGGGGGTGAGGACCCTCTTGGGCAGGTCCGGGGCTTGGGCTTTGGGAGCAGACACTTGCCTGGCCGGCAGAGGGAAAGCAGACAGGCGGCGCTCGGGCTGCGGGCTGGGGGTGTGCAGGGCCTCTAGAGCTGCCTCTTATGACCACAGAGTCCCTTTAAGGAAGTCCTAGCCCAGAGCTCTCGAGAGGGACCTGTCCGGGAGAAAACATTCTGTTTCTGACTATCCCTCCTAGGTTCCCTGGCTTGGGCCCCATAAATTGGACTGACATAAGATAGATTCATTCACAAGAGAAAAACAAGCAGAATTTGATTAGCATGAGTATCGAGATCACACGTGGGAGCACTCAGAGAAGAGCAACGCAAAGGTTTGGTCAGAACATGGGCTTAGGTAGCATCTTAGCGAAGGATCAATACGTTTCTAGAGAAGTGACAAGACAAAGGAAAAGGACCTGAGTTTCGAGAGGCAGCAACCTGTGGGAAGGGAAACACAAGGGAAACTAAAGGCAGATAAAGGCTAGTTAGTAAAGTTGGTTACAGATGGATTCCTCTGGTGGCGTCTCCAGGTTGGTAAGGGTCTGGAAGTGGTCTCCAGTGATTAACTTTCATCCTTCCTGGAGGGTAAGGGAGGAGGGGAATTTTTGTAAATTTATTCCTGCTTTTAGGCAGAGATGAGGAGTGCAGAGAGCTTTTCTTGTATCTGTTTCTTCTTAATTGCCTACAGCTCAAAATAATCCTTATGTCAAAGTGTCATGTTTTGCAGTGACAAATTCTGCCACCCTACAGACCCAAGAGCATTGGCTAAAACCAGTTTGGTCTTAGATTGTGTGAGCCAAACAGCTAGCTGTATAGCAAAACCTCCTCTGATTGCGTCTGAACCGCTCTGTCTCGTCTGAACTGGGGAACTCAAATTGTTCACTGAATATTTAGATTCTTTGACTTTCATCTGTGAAAATCCCCGGAGTGGAATGAGGAGATATTTGATCCTATTTAGAGGGTCACTTGAGCGTGCTATCGATACGAAGACACATTCAGCTGTGGGTTCGGGAGGTGAACTTTGCTCACGATCTCAAACTGCGCCCTGTGCCCGTTCTTGGGGCCTAAATGACACACTGCCTTGTCTTCTCTGGAGAAAGTAGGACGGGACAGCCTCTCAGGGACCATCCTACTCTTATTTTGTATCGTCAGCTTAGAGAATCGGGTGTTAGTTTTATACCACATCCCTCAGTATTAACAGCTTTACTTTAAAAAAATACAAGATGTTATAAGAAGAATCAACATGATTCGTCAAAAATTTTTCTTTCCTTCTTTGAAGACATGATTTATTCCAACTTAAAAAATTATGCAAAATCATTGCTGTGTTTCCCTGGTGTTTTAAATCCAGATTCCAGATGCCCAAAACAGAGTGATCAAATGATTTTAACCTCCTGAAATGAAAACAGAAAACAAAAAATCCCAAAACTTCTAAAGAAAAAACATGGGAAAATTTCTGCAGTTTCTAGACCATAGCACCTGCCGCAATAACTCAATGAGTTTTTATTTTCGTGTTTGCCCTGTGCAGGGAGTCAGACCAGGACAAGGGCTTTGCTTACCCCTGACTTTCTCTGCCAAGCACCTCAGCTGCCAAGTAAGCTGCAAATCATCCCAGTATTTCCTGTGAATGCAGGTGAGCTACGTAAGCTTAGCGCCTCCTGGCCTCCTTCCCCCTTTGGATTTTTTGACCTTGAAAGACAGGAATTGATAGTGGGAGAATGTACTTTGTTTTGTGTGGAACAAATTGTTTGAGATTAGAAAAATGTGTTCTCTTTGATTGTAACTAATGCCATTTGCTTCTGTAACCGTGCTTGCTTTTAGTTGTTTGTTAAAAATAGGAGTAAGAGCAGGAGTGACTCCATGACAAGCTGAATTTCCTGAAATAGGCCTAAGTTTCAATTTTCCCTGAAACCAAAATGCAGACCAAAACTGGCGCCGGCGCGAAAATTGAAAATCCCCGAGGCTTGGAGCCAACCAATCAGGAACCGAAACCACCCGCCACTTTCAAAGGAACCAATGGACTAAGGGGGGAGGGGGGATGGTGTGCCCAGCGTGTCGTGTGGAACCTGCGTGTCGTGTGCAAAAGAAAGTATAAAAGCTTCACTTTTACCCCAGGGCGGGGTCCTGGTTCAGAGGGGAGGCCACTGCCTTGGTGCTCTGGGACTTGGACTCTAGCTTGAGCTAGTCAATAAACTCCTTTGCCATTTGCAGCCTCGGTGGCTCTGCCTCTCCATTCCTGGGGCCGAGGGGAACCGGCTCTAACAACCTCTCCAATATTTAACTATGACTTTCCCGTGAACACATGCCTCCTTTCCTCCTCAAGGGATCTCATTTTATTCTTGTCACAGCACAGAACCATGCGGGCTGTGGGCTAGTTTAGCCTTCCCGGGATTCTGTCCCCTGTGGCCTCCCAGAACTTCTAATCCACATAAGGGGCGTGCCCTACCGTTGAGGTTTTACAACCTAAAATCCGGGTGCCTCGCTGGCTAAATGGCTGGAGTTACCGCATCTGCTTAGTGCTGCATCTTTATAAATAACCTGGGCACCGTGCCATTCCCTCCGCCCTCCAACAGGATTTTTCTCTGTAAAATGCTTTCTTTAAAGTCTGCGGAAGTGTAATTGTTCCCTCAGAGTTGCCTAAATGACTGGAAGGGCTTGGATTTTTAATTGCTCTCAGAAACAAAAGGAGCCTTCTAACCGCTGAGCGATTCCCTCCAGCACAGTACCCCTGGCTAACCTTCGCTTACTGCATTAGCGGCACAGCGCTGGCGGCACCGTGGCTCAGAGTTAAATAATCATTACAGAAAATTTGCTTCAGGGCTATTATTGCAGCTACAAAGTTGACTTCTGGCTTGTTATTACCTGTATTTCTTTTTTTTTTTTTTATTGTGTGTGTTGCTTAATAACAAGAAGCAGGGCTGCAGAAGGCTTTGTATGACCAGCCCCACCCAAGAGTCAAATTAACTTCTCCCTCTTTTTGCCTCCCACACATTTTGATGCACCCCCCCTTTTTTTTTTGAGACAGAGCCTTGCTCTGTTGCCTGGGCTACAGTGGTGTGACGTCAGCCTAGCTCACAGCAACCTCAAACTCCTGGGCTCAAGCGATCCCCCTTGCTGAGGCTGGTCTCGAGCTCCTAACCTCAAGTGATCCTCCTGCCTCAGCCTCCCAGAGTGCTAGGATTACAAGCGTGAGCCACCACTCCTGGCCACTCTTATTTTTTAGTGTCTGTTTTGTTCACTAAATGAAAGCTCTGTGAGGACAGGACCTTCTTTAGCTTGTTCAAACTCTTTCTCTCCTGCATCTGGTGAGATGCCTGGCACGTACCATGGACTCAGTTAATGTCTGTTGACTGCGCAGATAAATGACTGCTTTGTGGAGATACTGGCTTCTTTCTATATGCTCAGCAAGATTTCCTTGTGGTAGAGATGGCTATTTCCTACCCCACATCACCCCCTCAGTCCTACAGTGGGCACATGGCTACCTAGAATGAAGTGAGCCTCTTCCAGCTCCTGCTGCAGATGTGGCTGTGTGGAGAATAGGCTGGGTACCTGGGGACTTCCGGGCAGCCATGGACCTGCTCTGGACTGTCTACCCCGGCTCCTCTGAGACGGAGGGGAAACCCTCTGCCTTATTTATGTTACCGAAAGCTCGGCACTTGATCTCGAGGCTGCATCAGAAGAACGAGAACTAGTGGTCTGAGGGGAAGGAAAGAGAAGTTTTATTACTTTGCCGGCAAAGGAGGAGGATGGAAACTCCTGTCTGAAATGCCATGGTCCTAATAATAAGCAGAAACACGGAGCTGTTAAAGGATGCATTCTCAGCTTCAGGCTATTGCTGTTCAACTATAGTTGATGATTCGGATCATTCTTCCTCCACTGAAGACAACCCCCTGACCTCCGCCAGGGACCTCCCTTTACCAGGTTGAGCTGAGCCATCTCCGGTTGTACAAATAGCAAAAGACTTACCCTGCCCCTCTCAACCACTGGCCTGAGGCAGGGGTGCAGGCTTTAGTTCTCAAAAAGGAGTGGAGGATGTTTTAAAGAAACAGAAAATATTTTGCCATTTTTTTCAGGCCATTCCCTCTGTTAAATTCATGCTGTTGTCTTAATAATTGTGATGTTTTATTACTTGCAGCCAAACCTAATCATAACGGGTGTGTTGGCTTAACATTTGCATTTATGAAGACCAGGGAGGGATATGATTGAAAATATAGATCTAGCTGGGGTGACCATGGAAAAATCATGCCAGTTAGAGGTTGTCAAAATCTTATGACAGTGTTAGATAAGGGTTTTTTTTTGTTGTTGTTAATTTGTACATATCTATCCTCTTACAAATGTGAAGCACTTCTCCTTTTATCCCTTTTACTTATGAAGTACACATTCTGTGCCAGGTGCTGTGCTAAGCGCTGGGCTACTTTGGAGGACAAGCAGGTGTAGTTTTTGCTGTCAGCCTAGAAGAGGGCAAAGTCAGTAAACAAAGGAGTCAGCAAATACATTGACCACAATTGAGATATTTGAAACAAAGTGCCATTAAAAAAAGGGAGAGTTGTGATATATAGAATTACGGGGTGAGAGAGGAGTGGGGAATATCCTAATTTAGACAGGGAGGTCAGAAAAGGCCTGTTGAGGAGGTCACATTTCAGCTGAGATGAGAATGGAAGTAGCGATACACAGAGCTCAGTGTCCAGGCATGGCAGTGAAGGGGACCAGAATATGCCACCCCAAAATATGGCACTATGGCATATTGATTATTTAGAGCTGAAGGCAGCTGAGAACGGCAGATGCAGGAAGGGCTCTCTGCCTCCCCCTTTCTTCCTTAAAGCCGGGAATACGATTTCTGATGAGAAAAATACCCTTATTGTACCAGGAAGAACAGAACATTCTTATCACTGGAGATGGGGAGTTAACACTGAAATAAATCTATACGAGCAAATCTTACTAAAATTACCTTCATTTTCCTTTAGTTTCCCCATATATTTCCTAGTCACATTCCTGTAATTTGCCGTTCCTAGACCAAATCTCTTTTTCCCTTGTCTTGTCACATCTTTATAATTTATTGCCCTTTGTTAAAATGGTATAGCAGTTATAGGGGTGAGGGGAAACTTGCCTTGTCCCCTGAAAGTTTGCTGAAAGATCAATTCACAATTAGGACAGATTAATAAGAGAAAGGTTTATTTACCAATACCACACGCATAGTGATTACGCAATATCCCAGTGAAGTTCAGATATTTTTGTACCTGCCTTTTTGGAGGGGAGGGGAAATGCGGAGCACAGGTAATTCTGTTTAGAGGTGACAAATGGAACTAGGGAGGACAAGTAGATGGGGGAGACAGATTGACCTGTAAATCATTCTCTTTGCAAATTGAATTAACCTGAGAGACAGGTACAGTGTTTAAAATAACCTGGGCCGGGTCTGCTTGCATTCTTGATCTTCTTTCCTGCAATATGTTGAGATAACAGGAGAGGAAGGGCAGTCCATTGCTCCCTTTGATCTTTTGGTCAGGTCAGTCTGGTTTATGCAGATAGAGGGAAAGTCCCTTCCAGTGTTCTTTGATCTTGAATGGCCTCTAATTCAAAATATTCTTTGTACCAAGCAGTCATATTTTGGGGTGAAATTTCCTGAGCTCCTTCAAAGTCTCAGGGTCTAACAGGCCTTTGGATTTTCACTTTTTTCTATGAAACCTCCCCCATCCTGTACCACATAAAAATATTCACATCAAATAAAATTTGTTTGCTTTTCCTCCTGTTAATCTATCTTTTGTCAGTTTAGTGCATAGGCTGCGGACTGAGAGCTCAAGCGGGTAGAGGAAAAGTCTCTCCTCCCCTCCGGCAGGAGGGAGGTTGGTCTATTTGACCGTCTTTCCGTGAGGAGGTGGCTGGCCTGGGGTGCGGTAGGGGACATGGGCCAGGACTTGGAAGAGTTGGAAGTCTGTCTTATGGGGACATTAATTATATATGTAATTTTAAAAATGGAATAATTCTATGTACATGTTCATTTGTAACTTGTTGTTCTTAATTACCAAGACATATCTGTTGAGTCCTTTTGCTAGCTGGAGCGTCCTTATCCAGGTAACTCTGCCTGTTCATCGCTAGCTGGTCTCTCACTGCCTTGTAAGAGAGAGAGCTAGACTTTTTATCTCTACCAACATAACGTAAATTAGGAAACCGAAAACTGCCGCTTCCTATATATGCATCTTTGAGTGCAGTTCCCCCGAGACTGAGTAAAAACCCATAAATGGGGCATTTTTCTGACAGGAAAAGGTTCTTTTTTGTTAGTAGCTTGTCTGTTGTTCTATCTGAAGCCCTGGCAGAAGATAAAATCTAATTTGTACACAATGTTAATGCCATTAATTAAATTGCAACACCTTAAAAATCACATTATCTACCCACTCCTATTTTCACATAATGAAACTCAGCATTTAGTCAGAGCGACCCTCTGGTTCTCTGAGTTCTGGGGTTAATGTGCCCCTCCGCCCTGCAGCTGGTAGGCTGGGGGCTTTGGGGAGACATTTCTCCTCTGTTCTCTTCACTTCTCCATCACCATTGTCAACTGACAATCTCGGAACGACCACAGGGAGCGTGGCTGCCCCAGTGCTGGCGCATGAGTTGCTGCTAGAGTTTCCACACTGAGGATGGCAAGATCCAGTCCTGACAAGTCAAACGTCATAGGCTTAAGTGAAAAAGATGACGTTCGGGGAGACAAGGACAGCAAAAAGGGTCGGGCGTGTTTCGGGTGGTACTTGCCGGCGGCCTTACCCAAGACAAAGCAAACAGACAGACAAGCCAGGGACCAGTGCATGCACGGTGGGTGATTTCCCGGGTTTACGGAGGTGTGTGGGAAGAGGAATTCTTTCCAGGTTTGTGTACGGAAAGCTTTGCTTGGCTGAGGCTGAGCAAAGACACCCCCGCATTCTCACACACCCGGTCTGAGGGAGGAGCCTCCCTCACTCCCACCCAGCTGGAGTTCCCACGTGATCATTCGCGGTAGAGCCTGAGATCCGGATGTGGCAGCTGGCTCCAGCTGCACTCCTCTGAGCCCAGAATATTCCATGATGGTGTGTGTGTGTGTGTGTGTGAGTGAGTGTGTTGGTGACGGCCATGGTGGCCATTCTATCTGCCGGAAAATCAGGCCAGTCTGAGATTTAGAAAAGTTGGGACTATTTTACCTGGGAGTCATTTTCCTGAATTATTATAAGAAAAAGAATCTAATAGAAATAGGTTGTTGCCTTTAATAGATTGTCTTTAACTAAACATGGTTGTCTGTCACATGTGGAGAGAGAAAGACACATGAAATATATTTGACTTAAGCAAGTCCAAGGCCCAGAAAGAGGATAAAAAAACTGTCATCTGTGATTCAGGACCTGGGGAAGCTACAAGAGGAACCCAAAACCGGTGATCTTGGGCGCAGCATTTGAATGAATGGACAGAAGCCAGAGATTAGATTTTCTCCACCGATGGCTTCCAGAGGCCCCGGAGATTCCATTTAAAGGCAATGCAGTCCACTTAGAAACAATGCCCAACAGCGTAAGAGTAAAGTTGTCATTAAGAAAAATCCATGGGCCGGGCGCGGTGGCTCACACGTGTAATCCTAGCACTCTGGGAGACCGAGGCGGGCGGATCGTTTGAGCTCAGGAGTTCGAGACCAACCTGAGCAAGAGAGAGACCCCGTCTCTACTAAAATTAGTAAGAAATTAAATAGACAACTAAAAATATATATAGAAAAAATTAGCTGGGCATGGTGGTGCATGCCTGTAGTCCCAGCTACTCGGGAGGCTGAGGCAGGAGGATCGCTTGAGCCCAGGAGTCTGAGGTTGCTGTGAGCTAGGCTGACGCCACGGCACTCACTCTAGCCAGGCAACAAAGTGAGACTCTGTCTCAAAAAAAAAAAAAAAAAGTTCTTTTCACATTCTACTAAGTGAGGTATCCCAAGAATGGAAAAACAAGCACCACATGTACTCACCCTCAAATTGGTATTAACTGATCAACACTTAAGTGCACATATAAGAATAACATCCCTTGGCTGTGGGGCAGGGGGGAGGGGGGAGGGGGAGGAGGGGACGGGTACATGCATACACAAAGAGTGCAATGCGCACCACTCAGGGGATGGACATGCTTGAAGCTCGGACTTGGTTGGGGCGGGGGGCAAGGGCAACATACATAACCTAAACATCTGTACCCTCATAATATGCTGAAATAAAAAAAATTTTAAAAGAAAAGAAAAAAAAAATTCTTTTCTTTCTTTCTCGTCCTCAGGACTATGCGTAGCTCTGTATTTCTATGCCTTTTGCTTTAAGTATATTTGTCCTGGTTGGTGTTTACTGAGCATTTTGAATCTTTAAATTTGGTTTTACTCAATTTTGGAAATTATCAACCATTATTTCTTTAAATATTTCTTTCTGCCCTATTATCTCTCTTCCCTTCTGCAGGGATTCCAATTACACATAGGCTAAACCTTACAATGTTGTCTGGGGTCACTGAGTCTTCACTTTTATTTTTTAGTATTTTTCTCTTTCTACTTTACAGATTGGAATTTCAACTGATGTGTCTTCAATGTTACATCCTGGAAATCTGGTTTTGTTCATGAGTGTTAAGAAACGGAAGCTGGTGCACTGACCACTTTGAGGAGAAGCTTTTCTCTTTCACTTCTGTTCTGCTGATCAGCACATCCAGTGATTCTTTTTTAAATTTCAAGTATTGTATTTTCAGTTTTATAATTTCACTTGGTTTTTTTTTAATAGTTTCTATTTGTCTGCTGAGATTTTCTTTCTGTTTATTGAGTACGTGGATATCAACAGGGAACATAGTTACAATAACTGCTTTAAAATTCTTGTTTACTAATCCCAACATCTGGGGCATCTTCAAGTTGAGCTCATTGCTTATGTTTTCTCCTAAGAATAGATTTTCCTGTCTCTTTATATATTGAGCAATTTTTGATTATAACCTAGATATCGTGAATATTGTGTTGTGGTGCCTCTGCTGCAAATAGTCAAGAGGAGTTTGTGAAGCTCCTTCTCCTCTGAGTCATCCATGTTTCCTTAGAAAATATGTACATACCCAACTCTGTGCTCTGCTCGGAGGAACTCACACCCAAGGAAGGCTAATAGTCATCTTCTACCTATAAGTTCCAGAGAAGAAAGAACCTTTAAAAAAAAAAAAATCTCAATACCTATCTAATGGTTCTTCATGAGTTATCACATTCACCTTCCATTTTTCTTTGAGACCAAATCTCACTCTGTCACCCAAGCTAGAGTACAGTGGTAAGCTCATAGCTCACGGCACCTTCAAACTCCTGGGCTCAAGCAAAGAGATCCTCCCACTTTAGCCTCTTGAGTAGCTAGGACTACATGCAAGCACCACCAGGCCCAGCTAATTTTTTTTAAAGTTTTTTTGTGAAGATGGGATCTTGCTATGTTGTCCAGGCTGGTCTCAAACTTCTGGCGTCAAGTAGTCCTCCTGTCTCTGTCTCCCAAAGTGCTGGGATGACAGGTGTGAGTCACTGTGCCCAGACCATCTGCTATTCCTTACTCAGGGACTCTGAGCTACATTCACTGGGGAAAGAGAAACTGCTCCATCTATTCAAACAATGGGAAATCAATCAAAGCATTTGTTACAGAGCTGATATACAAAGCAGGAGTCGCTATCATCTCTGTTCTCTATGCCAGCAGGGACAAAGAAGGTGGTATTACCAAAGCCTGGGATCCAGCAGAAACTGGACAAAGCTGGAGCCATGAAGGGGAAGCCAGATACACTGCCTGGGGAAGGACAGGGAGGGAGAAATATCCTGAATTCTCACTTCTTGCCACACTGCAATCTCTGTCCGAC
>CAUYSK010119173.1:0-38289 GCA_963575035.1 Avahi laniger | reverse complement strand
TCTACTAAAAATAGAAAGAAATTAATTGGACAACTAAAAATATATAGAAAAAAAAACTAGCCGGGCATGGTGGCGCATGCCTGTAGTCCCAGCTACTCGGGAGGCTGAGGCAGGAGGATCGCTTGAGCCCAGGAGTTTGAGATTGCTGTGAGCTAAGATGACACCACAGCACTCTTGCCTGGGCAAAACAGTGATACTCTGTCTAAAAAAAAAAAAAAAAAAAAAAAGTATGTGGACCTAGATGGAATCACATGACCATAACAATCTACAACTTGCTTTTTTCACTTAATAAAATCTGTTGAATATCTTTTTACAGCAGTGCATATAGACCTGTGAGATTGATTTTGGATGAAGTTTTTTTTTTAATAAAAAATTTAAGAAGAAAGACAAATGAAGCCAATAAAAGACCAACAGCTTTAACCTAGCAGCTATTTTTATTTCTGAGTCCTACTTTCTAATCTTTCCAAGGGTATTTCTCACACCCACACATCCCCCTCTTTGTTTCCACTGTGGCACCCTGTAAGGAGATTAGGCCTATCTCGAATTTGCTTGCGCTGGGCTGTCAACTCTGAAGGCAGGTCCGCAGCTGTTCTCCTATTTTGAGCATCACTGCAGCACTGAGACAGAGGCCAGAGGTCCCCAAAACTTCTACAGCTTATCTTTGCTCTTGCCATTCCCTCACTCTGGGAAAAATTATACTTTTCCTTCAATGTCCAGATCGAATGCTGTCTCCCTGATAAAGCCTTCCGTGACCCACCCCATCCCACCCCACTCCCTCTGTCAGAGTTAATCACCTCTCATTCTGGGCCCCCAGCTATGATCATACCTCATGTTACACAAAGGGTTTACCTGGTCATCTTCCCTGCTGGACCGGAGGGTCTTCCAGGCTGGGCTCCTATGTATTTCAGCTTTTATGCCTTCATCTCCCCTGCTGTGGTGTCCAGCCCAGGCCTTTTACACTTGATAAGTGCTTGGTACCCACAGACACCATAGTTAACTGCAGAGCTACCTGGGAGTTAAATCTAAGGCAGAAAACCTCAGCCAAGTCCCCAGTTCCCGTAGACCCTGGAATCTGTGAATGTCCAGGATTCCCCAAACACAAAATGGGAAACTAAACACAAAAATTACTTCCAGTTATTGGGCATATGTTATTGTATTTATTTCCTATAATACCCTGTGAAGTAGTTATTATGCCCATTTTACAGATGAAGAAACTTAGTCTCTAAAGTGTTAGATAACTGGCTAAAGAAATACTGACCTGCCTTATCAAGGGGAAGCCAGGTGGGAAATTCTACTCTGTGTGACTCAGCAAATCTCAGAAATAAAAGCCAGAAACTCCTCTGGGCAGAGCCCTATTCACCACTCCGGCCTGGGATTTTTGTGTCCCTCTGATCACACACATGCTGTGTTTCCTGCTGCTGGGAAAGCGAAGACGACTAGCGGATGTTAAGAACCTACTGCCCTCCTGTCAGTGTCTGTGCTGGGTGCTTCCCATCCTTCTGGAACAACCTGAGCTGGACGATCACATTTCCATTTCACCGATGAGGAAATCCAGGCTCAGAGAAGTTAAGTAACATATTCATGGTCACAGTGTGTGAAAAAAGCAGCCAGGATTCCATCCTAGGTCTGTCAGATTACAACGCTCATGCTCTGTTATCCCATGCTTGTTTCATAATTCAATCAAAATTGATCCAGGAGATTCTTTAGGGGTTGTCCATTCTAGGAGAGGCTCAGGGTGGTTGGGGGTGAGTGGAGGTGGGTGTGGGGGACTTGCTGTGGGTCAGAGGGTTTATCGGTAAAGGAGGCTGAAGGGGAGGACCACACCAGGCCACATTCCCTTGGTGTGATTCCATTCTGCAGCCTCAGTGGGTTTTTGTAACTGTGGGCCTTATAGTTACAAGACTGTGGCCAGAAACAGGAGAGGTAGGTGAGGGGAGCCAGCAGTGGCCCCATCAACATTGAGGAGCAAGGAAATGATATTTCCATCAACTCTGGTCCTGTCAATACCACAACAGATTTCAGAAAGAGAGGTGCATCGGCTGGCCCCTGAGGGGCAGCCTCCTGAAGGGTGGAGGGAACTATGAGCTGGCTGGATGCAAAACGAGACAGTACAGTGGCCTCTTGTCACTCGGCACAGACAACCTTGGTTAGTGGTGAGGAAGCTACACAAGCTGGTGGTTTCCAAAAGGTTAGTAAGCAGGTGTGGATGCATGTGTGAAAAAGCTCATGAGCAAGTGCACATCTGTACTCTAGGTCATTATCACAGCCAACAATAAATATTCTCAGGTGCCACTGTGTGTTGGGCACCATGATGGATAGAGGAGACTTAGAGCTCAGGCCTTGCTCCAGAAGAGCTTAAGGCTCAGCTGGGGCACAGGCATGTTCTCCCCAAAAGCGAATGAAATGAGAAAATGGACAAAGCAACATGCTAATGGAGGGACCCCAAAAACAAGTGCCAGGAGTTCAGAGGAGGAAGCCATCACCCTGGGTGGGGCAGCTCTAATGCGGAGATAGGCTGGTAACCAGCTGGGGGTGAGGGCTCTCCCAGGACTGAGGAGCAGAGGGCTGGGGCTTGGGCAAGAGACCACATGGAGAGGGTGAAGGGATGGCTGCCAGGGGGCAGACTGCAGAGGGCCCTGTATGACAGAAGCTGTGGATGAGGGAGGGAGGCGCTTTCATCGCCAATTGTCAGGAAAACAAAGCACAAAGCCAGTCAAAGTGGCTGCATTGCACACGCTTTGGTTAGAAGCTCAGCACAGTGGAAATCGTTTGCCCTGAGGGGTAGGCCTCATTGAGCTCAGTTTGCGTTATGAAAACTGTAAGAGCTGAAGGAAGGTGCTTGTGTGGGAGCAACTGAGACCATTATGTACCTTTATTTACTGGGTATACTTTCATTATTTATTGTCAGTGTGTAAATTTCATGTTGCTTTTTTTGACTCAACATTGTTTTTTTAATTTATGCCTTTCCACATATTTACAGTTCATATACTTAAAATTGTTTTGAAATAATAAAAAGTTGTAATAACAGAATGTCTATATACTGTTGACCTAGGTATGCCAATTTTTGGCATTTTGTCCCCTCTCTCGCTCTCTCTTCCTTCCCCCCCTTCCTCTTCTTCTCCTTCTCCCCTTCTTTTCCTCCTCCTCTTCCTGCCTCCTTTCCTCCTTTTCTTTCTTTTTTCTTGTGTCTCAGGTTGGGCTATCCATCCATCCATCTTTGTTTCTGAACCATTTGAGAATAGGTTGCAGATGTTATACCTTTTCACTCGTTAATACTTCATTATGTACCTCCTAAGAAGTTGGACATTCTCTTTCATAACAACAGTACAGTGAGCAAATTCAGGATATTTAATACTGATAGAATATTTTTATTTAAACTATCACTCTTGTTCCAATTTTTTCAGTTTTCCCTCCATTGTTCTTTACGGAAGTTTTCCTCCCTGCAGTGCAAGATCCAGTGCAGGACCATGTGTTGCATCTTGTCATGTCTGTCGCCCAGTCTGGAGTGCAGTGGCACAATCACAGCTCATTGCAGCCTGGAACTCCTGGGCTCATGTGATCCTCCCACCTCAGCCTCCTGAATAGCTGGGACTACAGGTGCATAGTCCCACACAAAAATTACGCCCAGGTAATTTTTTTTTATTTTTGGTAGAGCTGGAGTCTGGTTATGTTGCCCAGGCTGTTCTCAAACTCGTGGCTGCAAGCGATCCTCCTGCCTCAGCCTCCCAACGTAGCTGGGACTACAGGCGCATGCAACCATACCAGCTCTTCAGTCTCCTTTAATTCAGAAGAGTTCCTCAGCCTTTCTTTGACTTTCATGACACTGACATTTTTGAAGAATACTGGCCTTTTAAAAAATAAATATATAAACAATTCATATGCTTTTGTTCACTTCATAATATTCTGCCATATAGGCCTTCTCAATTTCCTTAACTTTCCCCTATTATTTCTCACTGCTAAAAATAACAGTGTTTCTGTGAACATATTTCTTTAATTTGCTCTCTCTGCATTATTTCTGTTGGGTGTATTCCCAGAGGTGGCATGCCAGGTCAAAGGTTATGACTGATTTGCTTAATGGTTGAAACTAGAAATACTGGACCAGTTTACAGTGTCATCAGCATGTACTTATTTCCTCATGGCTTTGCCAACACTCCCTCATTGTTTTTGTGTGGTTTTTTTTAGCTTATGAGTTTTGTAACAATACATTATTTTTGCTGTAAGGAAATTTAAAGTGGTTGACGTCTTCTGTGCTTTCCCTTTAATTCCAAACCTTATTCTCTCTGCTACTTTACTTTTTTTCATGGTGTTTACATTTTATTTTCATTTCATTACATTTTCTTGGATAATTTGAAGTTCCAATAGCAACACAAGGTAGGTGGGCAAATATGATAGTTCCCATTTAATAAACGATGAAGATAAGATTCAGAGAATCTACCTGACTCAGTCCAGACAGGACTAGAGGCAGAGCTTTTCCCTATAAATTGATGGAGTTGCCTTCTTCCCCCCAGAAGTAGAGAGGATACACGGTCCTCAAGGGACCCCAGAACTCTCGCCAAGGGGTCTGCTGCTTGGTCTCCGCTTTTAGAAGCTGATTGAAAGGGTTCTGTCTGGAAGCTTCCTCAGAGAGCGCTACTGGGAGAGGGGGTGCTTGGGATGGGGTGTGCTTTTGAGAGAGGGCAAAGGAGAGAGTTTCGTTCTCCCTCTCTCTGGGAATCAAAATGAGGGTTAAGAGGCACCCATGACTGCAGCTGTAAGTGCAAGTGGGAGGTTGTGTGAGACCCTGAAGCTTCCAGGGCCTCCCGCAGAAGTGATGGCTGCAGCTGTCAGAGTCTCTCTTCTGGAGATTGCCCCCACCCCAAAGCAGCCTTCTGCAGGCTCTAGAACCCAAGAACTCTAACCTGCAAGGGCTCCTGCATTGTCTAGTCCAGGAGACAGAAAGCTACGGCTCTGTAGCCAAATCTGGTCCACCTCCTGTGTGTGAATGGCCCTGGAGCTAAGAATGGGTTTTACAGATGAACATTTCCAATCGATTTGATGATAGGGAACACTAACTTTGGACCCCAATTAAGCAAAATGTTATCCACCCCCACCTCAAACTTCCATTCTTTTCATTAGAACACCTGTATTACAAAAAACAAATGAAGCAAAACAATTATTATATTTTGATTTTCATTAATTAAGAACTTGTGGATATTTCATTTCTCTCTTGTTATGTAAGTACCTACATAATATCCTAAATTTTGCTTCTTGGCTTACAATGCTTCAAATATATACCAACTGGTCTTTTGCAGAAAAAGTGTGCCTATTCCTGATCTACTTCAGTAGGGTTTACTATTTAAGCAGCAACACTTTTAAAAGTGGATTATTATGGGTTGGGGGCAAGAGTATAAACAGATCAAACTGAAGGTGCAATGTTAGGAAAGGGAAAAGCAGGGGTGAGCAGAGGCCCACCTGCCTTTGCCCAACCATCCCTCTCGTAGCTCACGAGGAGCCTCCAGGGACTCAGGGCTCTGGGAAACCCGGTTTCAGAACCACTGTCCAGCTAGGTCAGTCTTGTCCTCTACAGAAAGTGACTGGGGTGGGAAGAAGGGAAAGGAGCTCTGGGTATTAGAGATTGAGTGTATTCTCTCAACCTGGCCCTACTCTAGGCCCTGGGGTATGTTTCCTGGCTTAATCCTCCAGCAGCCCTATGAGGTGGTAGGTATTCCTCCCATTTTACAGATGAGGAAGCTGAGGTTTAGAGAATTTAACTAACTTGCCAAGATAAGTGTCTGAGCTGGAATTTAAACCCATGACTTCTGACTCGTGGTCCAGTATTCTCTCTGAGGTACCAGTTTGTCTAGGATTTTCTTTCTGTCTGCGACCTTTGGGTCCCCTCCAGGGAACAGTTGACCATATTGCTTAATGCTCTTGGTGGTTTCCTTGGGGACCTGGTGAGAGCCCCGTTGTCCTATTCATTTCCAAGGCTGGCTCTGCTCACCCCCATGCCCTTGCTGCCAGCATCTAACCCTGAGGCCTCAGGACCCTAATCGTGGTTTGTTTGTTTTTTGATTGTTTGGTTGGTTGGTGTTTGAGACAGTCTCGCTCTGTCACCCCAGGTAGAGTGCAGTGGTGTCATCGTAGGTCACTGTAACTTCAAAGTCCTGGACTCAAGTGATCCTTCTCCCTCAGCCTCCCGAGTAGCTCAGACTACAGGTATCCACCACCGCACCTGGCTAATTTTTCTATTTTTGGTAGAGACGGGATCTTGCTCTTGCTCAGGCTGGTCTTGAACTCCTGCGCTCCAGTGATACTCCCTCCTCGGCCTCCCAGAGTGCTAGGATGACAGGCATGAGCCACCGCGCCTGGCCAGGACCCTAATCTTGAATCCTGAGCCACTGACCCCTGGAGGTCTAGCTGTGGGGCCTGGAGGGCAGTGAAATATTCTTCCCTCTTTTGGGTGAGGTTTGTTAAGCATCCTGGGGGTAGGCCTCGGGAGCTAGAAAGGAGAACTTGGCTGCTGAGGGTTGCAGTGTGGCTCTAGCTGGTGAAGCATTCCTTCCAGTGTATGCTTTGCAGGAGCCCTTGCTGAGAGAAGAGGGAGACCAGACAGTGGGGAGAAGGGCAGTGGAGAGACCCAGGCAGACGGATGGGCTCAGTCCAGGAGGATGAAGAGCCCCATCCTGGCAGTGACTACTCTGAGCACTGGGTCACCAGGTCCACGGTTGATCCTGGCTCTGCCTCTGTGAGCTGTTTGATGCTGGGCAGCTTTGCTCTCATAGGCTCTGTTCTTCATCGTAAGATGGTCACTATGTCATGGGGTCGTAGAAATACCACATGTGGAATCTGCATCTCTTTATGTTTTCTAGCCGTCTGGGATCCCCGTCCTTTAATGTCAAGATGAGAATAACGAGCATTCCATTCCAGGCAGCAGGAAATCCTGTTCCCTGACCTAGCCTTTCTGCGTCTCCCCAGGGAGTGCTCACATCCTCCTTGAAGCCTCAGGCCCTTGGAGCTCAAGGACCAGCTTCTTCCTTTAGACAAGGCCTCACTCCCTCTGTGGCCCTGTCTTAGGCATGGACCCTGGCCCATTTCTGAGTCCTCTGTCGCCACTGAGACTGCTTACAGAGTTAACTGAGTTTCCTAAAAGCTTGAGAGCAATTTCTGCACAGAAGGAAATGGCTTAAAGTTGAGTAACAGACACTTCTGCTCCTTTGACTCCTGACCTCTGCCATGATGCTGGGGCCTTCCAGGACCCCACCCCAGGCCCCAAATATGCTACCATCCTTTCTACTTACCACCCATCTATAGGCAGTTAAACTTCTTGTTGTTGCAGCCTCTCTCTGAGTGGACCCTGGGCCTCTCCTTTGTAGAACCCAAACCTCTCTGACCCCCACACAGTGGAATTTTCTGCCTCCTTTAGCAGATGGTAACAACTTTGAGCAGCTTCCAAAACAGCACTTTTTCCATTCCTGCCATAGATGTAAGGGGCATAGCCTGGCATGTGGGGAGTGCCCAGCAAATGGCCACAGATATTAACAGCATTGTCCCAAAGGCCCAGGGGTCATTCGTTTTGAAGAGCTCACAAGGAAGGAGGTCCTGGCATCTGTATTGTGCCCCAATTTGTGCAGAACATACAACTGGGTCCAAGATCAGTTCTTCAGAATGGTACCTGAGACACATAGCGGGCTTTCAGAGATGTTGGTTTATTCCTTTTTTCCCTTGATTGAGCAAATTGCACCCAGTCTGGGGTGCAGTAACATGTTCAGAGCTCACTGTAACCTTGAATTCCTAGCCTCAAGTGATTTTCCCGTGTCAGCTTCCCAGAGCGCCGTGAGCCACTATGCCTGGCCCCAATTTTACCTTTTTGCCTTTACTCACAGTAGATTCCTGCTGCGATCCTCCCTCCTCCCCACATACATGTGTGTGTCTGTGTGTGTGTGTGTGTATTTGTATTTGTCTACCACACTCAACAGTGGCTTGACAAGACAGTTCCCTTGTGGCTTCTAGGTTTTCTTCCCATTCCTGCGTGCATCCTTCCAGTGGCCACCTTTTTCTCAAAGAGCCCTGTGCTCATCTAGGTCTCAGCCATGCATCAAGGCCTACTCAAGTTCTGCTTCCTCCCGGAAGCCTGCCCTGACTGCTGCAGGCAGGGGTGGGCAAGCATGTTCTATGTTCCACAGCACGTTGTGGATACCCCTGTTGTCCTTCTTTGCCTGGGAGTGTGCTCCCACCCTCTTCTGCACTGCCCCTTGGCAAAGAGAAGGGACTTAGTCAACCCTTGCTGAGTGAAGGATTAGTGAGTCAGGAGGGCAGCAGCTAAGAGGGAAGGTAAAGAGATGGTAAGGATTACGCATTGGAACCTACCAATGAGTGAGTCTCCCATCTTTTTTGCTAGAAAAATTCTGGCAGAGATACCGCAAAGGGTTTGGAAAGAGTCATTTGTCATCATACTGTCTTAGAATTTAGACTGAAGGGCCCTAAGATACCATCCATCTAACCCCTTCCATGGACTGTGAGCTCTTTGCAGTCACTTTTAAGTTTTAAGCAGTGTGCTCTTCACAGAAGTAGTCACCGTGCACAAACCCTTCTTTCTTGGGCATTAAACAAAAGTGACTTGAGTTTCAAAAAGTCCACTTTTAGGGAACTTGTCTATTGGGTGAAGTGGAGTTTACTTGTTTGTGTTACAGCTCAAGCCCTAATTCTAGCTAATACTGCCTTTAGGAAGCTCTTCTCAGAAATAAGTCTGGGAAAACTGCTTAATACTTTGAAGAAAATGACCATTAACTGAGAAAAGCATTTAAAGTATTTAAATGTTAATCATTACAGGTGCTCATTTAGTAGTAACAGTGTTGTACATTTCCTTTTGTCTCTGTGAGATTGCTCGATAGCCAGCTCCTATAACATTGCCACTATTAACTGACCCTTGCTGACGTTAACCAGTGTTTGGATGGTGACCCTTGTAAAACTGTACTCTCTGCATATACCTAAACATAGGTATATGTTTCTAATATGTTTATCTTCCTTTCTTGTTGCCACCTTGGTTTCCTCTTTGCAGAGTAAATGCTTCCAGACCCATGTCTAGGGCTAGGCTGTGTCTATCCTGTCCCGTGTCTGATACAGGGGCAAGAGTAAGTGGCCAGCAGATGTGGCTAAGTTAGTCCCAATACTTTGCCCACTCTACTGTCCAAACTTACCTCCCAGTATTTCCTAACCTTTCTCCACTCTTGCTGCTCGGTCTCAACCTTTTGTTTTTTATTTTTAGCTGACATCTTGATTTCACTGTCTAAGCCTTTTTATGAGGTGTTCTTTTCCTCCTCCTCTCTCTCCCTTCCTGTCTTTCACTTACTAGTTCTACTCAGCCCTCAAGTCCAGTGAAACACCTCTTCTCTCTCTGAGGCCTTCCTGTGGGTTCTTCCTTCCAGCCGCGTCCATCTCTCCAGCTTTGAAAATCCACAGCCCTTACAGTCTGTGCCTCATACATAATTGGCCTGAAGCAGAAGGTTTTCTGGGGGTTCATTCTGTATTCCAGACTGTGAGCCACTGGAGGACGGGGGCAAGTTTTGTCCTTCTAAGTGTTCCTGCCACCTCCGGCATATGGCTGAATCCACAGCAGGCACTCAGCAAACACAGAGGCTGGTGTAGCCATAGCTGTGCTCTGCCAGCACTGAGCCCCCACGGGCTCTGGGTTTGTGTCCACAGGCTCAGAAGAAGGTAGCAATGCAGCAGAAGCATTTTCATCAAGGCCTTGCTTACATGACTTTCTTCATTTTCTTGCCTGGAGGGGCTGGGGCAGGGGAACAGGCCAAGTGTGCAGAGCTGCTTGACATCCCAGTGGCTGTACAGAACGTACACTTGTGCTCCCTCATCACAGAATTAAGTGCCAGAATTGCCCTACATCACAGCATCTTCCTGTGCTGATATGAGCCTGGTGGCCTCTGTCCTCCTCCAGGAAGCCACTTAGCCGGGTTCTGGAGTGCCTATTCCCAGGTACCAGGGTTTCCCCTTGTGGGCAGGGTCTGCTCTCAACTGAGGTGGAAGATGAAGGCAAATTCTGTTGCCTTGAAGTTCTAGATCAGCGTTGTGGCTTTGTTGGGGCTGTCTAAGGATAAGGGGAGTAGACAGGCTTATCTATGGCATCTTATTTATCAGCCTTGGACTTGGACTAAAGACATTGGTTCAAGTCCCACTTTGGCCACAGATATGTGGCATTGGGCAAGGAACCTTCCCCAGCCATGTGGCATTTTGGTGCAGAAATGAGACCTGACTGCAAGTCTTCTCCCTCCAGGTTCTTTGCTCTCTCCACTACTCCACAGCAGCACACAGGCATTTGGTATCGCACCAAGTCACCTGTCGTGTCCCTTTCGACTTCTTCCTTTTAGTACCTGAGGTGCTTTTGGATCAGGGACTTTCTTCTAGCAGCCTGTTTTCAGAGGGCCACCCTGACATGATCCCATGCTTCTATATTTCCTTTTGATAGCTATTTTTCTTTAAGCCTCAGACTTCCTTGAGCTACCCTGTGGGTGTGTCTCTTTTGTCAACTACAAATCCTTCTCAGAAGAGGTAGGCAAAGTAGTGCTTCTTTGGCGAAGCAAGTAATATCTTCCTATAGTTGGTGCTTAGTAAAAGTTTGTGATATGAACGAATGTCACCAAGAGGCAAGAGATCGATGATACCATGGCATCACCTTAATCATTACTATAAGAAACCAGGCCACTCTTGGGAAGACCCCTCTGTGAAATTGAGCATCTCAGAGCAACACTTGCCTGATTTCCAGTCCTGATGAAATGAGTCTGTCCCCTATTGCCTTCTCAGCTATTTCCCCATGTTGATGCATTCAACAAGATGGTGCAATAAGAGAGAGTGCCAGGGCGGGAGCAAAGGGGTCTCAGCTTTGGTTCCGAAGCTGCACATACATAGACAAGTCCTTTCTCCCAACAGAGCCCCAGTTTCCCTAACTCTAACATTTAAGTGCCTTCCTAGCCTCCTGCATGTTCATGATTATGTGAAGCATCCTTGCTGGGCCATAGGCTGCCTTCGCAGCTAGGGCAGGAATTACCTAGTGCTATGGCCTGTGGCGCGGTAAATCCTGTGGGTGCCACTGAGACGGCTTCTGCTGAGATTCGCAAGGCAGCTTGGCACAAGTCCGTGAACAGTGCCTGTTTTAGCAACATGGCTAGTAAATATTGACTCCATGGTATGAAAATGGAAAGCAGAGATGACTATATTAACTCACTCAGAAGGTAGAAGTTCACCAACCCCTGATAAGCAAGATGTATTTATGCAGTGTAGGTGTGTCACTAACAAGTCGTTTAGGGGTGGGGAGGATGGAAAACAGGACCAGGAAGCTTCTATGGGCAATCAGCGGCTGCTTTCCTGTCTGCACTGGCTGGCCGGCTTATTCTTTTGTTTGTTTTAAAATGAATGGATGCTTACATACATACAGGTATATAGAAGAAAGGCTGAAAAGAAATACACCTAAACATCCATTGTGGCATTCTCTAGACGTGGTGAAATTGCCACGGATTTGTACTTTCATATACTTTTTCTATTTTCCACAATGTCTACAATGATAACATATTATTTTCAAAATCTGAAAAGAACAATATATTAGAAATAAAATAATTTTCTTTGAAGAGTCTGAAAGAGCCTTCTGAATCATGCAAGTACCTCAGACCTTTTTGTTCTGCCTGCTGAACACTGTGTAGTACCATAGGTATCAAGGGAAGTTATTCTTCTGAATAAACCTTGATCTAAGCATGTTTACTTATTTATACCTATAAAAGCAGAGTGTGGTGGGAAAATATTGCCATCATTTAAGATTTCAAGATTTTTTTTCTGAGTAAACAGATACTGAACTGCTCTGAGTGCTTTCTGTTTGCCAGCCCTGCACTCCGCAGCAGCTGGGCCCTCTTGGCCCAGAGCTGGGCAGGTCTGAGAGACGATACTGGAAAAAGGTTGCATGTGAGCTGAAGGTAGGAGTCGTCAGTGGTGGAGAAGTGACTGGGCCCCAGAACTTGGAGCATTAGGGTAGGGGGAAGAGGTGGGAGTGACATTGTGATCATAATTATCCCTAATTATGGCATACGTAATCATACCATAACATACCAACTGTATCCAGGAGCCTTCCATATATTACCGACCTTACAAAACTTTGTGGAATAGGTATTAGCTACCTTTTAGGGATGAGGAAACCAGGACCAGGGGAGTCACTTCTCCAAAGGTCCAACCCAGTCAGCAGCAGGCCCTGAATTCAAACCTGGCTGCAAAGTATTTGCTCTTTCTACCATGCCAGGCTGCCTCTCAAGGGGTTCAGGCTTTCGCAGTAGAGAACGGAAACCTTGAAAGGAAGCCTGAGCTGCAAACAAGGTCCAAGAAATTTCCATTCAGTACCAAGGACCTTTGGAGGAAGAGGCAGCCCCAGGTGTAAAACACGGGTGAGTAGCTGCAGGTAGGATCCTGGCCTTGTCAGCTGTGAACCCAGGTCTGGTGTGTCTTCTCTCCTCAGCCTGGGACAACCCAGAGGGGCCAGTTGGCCTGGGCCGTGGGACCACAAGAACCATGGGTCTGGTGGTTCCTTCTGGCTGGTCTGGGAGGGCCCTTTATCTGCTGACTGCCTGTGTGACGGGAGAGGCCAAGTTTTGGGGGGCAGGGAGTTGGAGTGTGTGATTGCAGCATCAAGGCCTGTGGATGAGGAGAAGTTGGTCTATTGGCCTTGTTTGTACCTGGTTGATTAAAACAACCGGTAAAGGAGTCTTAAAGCTGTTTAGCTTTTTAGCTGAATTTCTGAGCGAGAGGCAGCAATTGCCTGTTTGAGCTCACAGGCCCTGTTCTCATGGCCCTTGGGACTGGCCAGGAGCTCACTTCCTCTTCCTCCTCCCCTGGAAATCTCTCTGCCCGCAAACTGCACCCTGAAAATGCATGTGTCTGCCTCCCTCACCAGAGGAGGGCCTGCCTTCCGGGAACGCGTGCCTCAGTGTTGGATTTCACCAGTTAAAAGTTGGTTTCCACTTATTTTATTTTCTTAGGAGAAAGGACCTGTGTTGCAAGGAGGGGCCAGATTGTGGCGTGTGGTGTTTTTAAAACAACTTTTTTTTTTTTTTTGGCCAAAGCAGTCAAGCTGATTGAAGCCCAGCAGCGCTCATTATGGAAGTGGCTTTTCTTGTGGTTCTCTAGAGTTGTGGTTAGAATATTTTTGGTTTCTTGGCAAAGCCATATAGTATTTTGTGATTTGATGGAGATGGTTTCAAAATTACAGAAATTTAAAGGAACAGTGGTGTTTGTACTCTCCTCCTTCTGGCCCAGGAATCTGCATTCCTCTTAGGTTCACACCAATGTGTATGTTTTTTGACACAATGGGGATAATTATAAAAATCACCTGTATTTGTATAGAACTTTACAGTTTACAAAGGACATTCACATATATTATCTTATTTGAGTCTCATGGCTACATGACTAGATAGGCAGAGAAAAAACCTGAGGTTCAGAGGGGTTGAGCCACCTGGGCACACAGCTAGGAAGGCCCAGCATCAGAGTCAGGCCAAGGTTTTCTGGCTCCAGACCAGGAGAGCTGGAAGATGTGCACCTGGTTAAGATGTGGACCTCCCTGCCACGTCCTGGAACGCAGGCTCGCTGGGCACAGGGACATGTGAGCGTCTCGAGATCTCGCTGTGACACTCCTAGGGCCAGCAGGGCCACCTCAGTGGAGGATGGGACAGCCTTTGAGGTGCAGGTGGGGCTTTGTGTGGGGCTTTGCTCTCTTCCTAGGCCTTCCGTGGCTGCTGTCTCTATTTGTCTTTACAACTGCCCTGTGGGGCAGTAGGGGAGGTAGATGCCATTAGCCCCATTTTATAGATGAGGAAACTGATGTTTCAAGAGGCTGAGTGACTCACTCAACATCATTTTTTCATTTTTCACATAACAAATATGTGTTGGGTGCTACTGGACGTACCTAGGGGACTGAGGTCACAATTAGTGACGGGGGAAGGAGAAACTTAAAGGCAAGTAAGAGGGAACACAGTAGGTGCTCAATAACTCTCTGCTGAGTGAGAGCCCTTGAGGACAGCTCTCAGGTGATAGATCTCTTTGTATCCACCACAGCAACGAGAACAAGGTGGTCTTAGGCCAATATTCCAGAAAAACTTTGTTATGATGTAAATAATGGTGATAATTTATTGTGCTCCTGTTGTATAGCAGACCATGCTGGGCATTTTACATTTGCTGTTTCTAATGGTCACTAAAACCCTGCAAGGCAGTAATTATTTAATTAATTTATTTTAGAGACAGGGTGACACTCTGTCTTCCAGGCTGGAGCACAGTGGTGCGATCACAGCTAGGCAGCCATTATTTGTGCCACTTTACAGACAAGAACGCTGAGGCCCAGAGAAGTCAAATCATGCATGTCCCAAGTCACATCGGGGTTAAAATCCAGGTCTCTGTCTCCAAAGCCTGAACACTTTCCACTGAACTATCCTGCCTCTCTGTGATAATAGACTCTAAGAAACTTGCTGGGGAAGAGTGGTGCCAGGTACTTTGGGAACTCATGGATAAAGAGGGCCAGGTGTGGGGGGCGCTCGCGTGGTGGACAGGACCATGGCTCTGAGCAGACAATCTGTTAAGAGCCTGTGTGCCCTGCTGGTGGCAGCCGTACCTGAGAGAGAGGGGAGGGCGGGGTGGGTGGGCAGCCTCTTCACGGCCTGCAGTGCTCAGGGGCCAGGCCTCCCTGGGCTGTGGGCCCTGCAGAGCAGAGGCCGCCTTGTCCTCTCGGATGTCTTCCTGAAACTCCCAAGCCTGCTTCCCCATGCCCCCTTTCCTTGCTGTGTTAGTTTCCTGGGGCTGTCATAACAAATGACTACGAACTGGGTGGCTTAAAACATCTGAAACATATTCTCTCACAGGAGTAGAAGTCAGGAGTTTGAAATCAAGGTGTCAGCACAGTTGGTTCCTTGTGGAGGCTGTGAGAGGAATCAGTTCCACACCTGTCTCCTTGCTTCTTGGTGTTCTTGGCTCGTAGACACATCACTTTGATCTCTGCCTCCTTCTTCATGTCACTTTCTCTCTGTACGTCTCTGTGAGTTCTCTTCTTCTAACCTCCCACTGCTTTACTCTTATGACACCCGTCACTGGATTTAGGGCCCACCCAGGTAACCCAGGATGATCTCATCTCAAGATCCTTAAGTTAATTACATCTACAAAGACTCTTTTTCCAAATAAGGTCACATTCACATGTTTTGGGGGTCAGGATGTGGACATATTTTGGGGGAGCCACTATTCAACCAACTATACCTGCCCACCCCTGTTTCCTCTTTGAGTTGCCTGAGACCTTTGGGGTCAATGCACTCACTGCAGACTGGGCCTTGTGCTGACAGCAGCTGCCTTCCACACCCCCAGCAGTGCCCTGAGCCTTATAGTCAAGTGGGTCTTGGCGTCTTGTAGCCTACCAATGAGAGAACCTCGAATAAAGAGTTCACAGAGCCCTGAGATTAGGGCATATAAACTTCAGAGTGGTAATTCCCACCTGGCACATGCTGCCCTTGTCCCATGTGGCACAGGCAGGTGAGAGGGTGTCCTTGGCATGGCAGAGCCCTCGCGTCAGCCAGGCTGTCTGTTCTCCTGCTAGACTGCAGCTGGCGCAGGTCCCTGACCACGTGCTACCATTTCCCAATGCCTTACCATTGCTTACTGCTCTGCAAGTCTGCTCTTCTCTCTCCTTCCATCCATATCTCCCATCCTTCCCTGCCCACTTCCTCTTAGGATGCTTCCTTGCTACATGCCTCTTGGTTGTCTGTGCATCTGGTAATTTATCTGTCCTCCCTCAGCTGTGTCCGGTTTTGTATTTACTTAATAGTAGTAACTTTTCTGAGGGATCAGGTCTTGTTTTTCAAGTTCAACGTAAGCGCCCCTGCAGTACCTTGCACGTGGTCTTTGGTAAATACCCATGGATGCCCCCTTGGCTGCTCAGCTGACATAAGAAAATGTTTGGCCTTGTCTCATCTGTTTCTAAATTATCAGGTGATTTTGAACAAGTTACTGATTTCCTGAGTTTTCATTTCTTTCTCTGGAAAACCAGAACATTGGACTACTGGATACTCTCAGAGATACCTTTCAGATTGAACTTTGTGTGGTTGTCCAGCGGCCCGCAGGTCTCTGAGGGCTCATGTCTGATAATGGCAGGGGCTGGACCAACAAGAATGTTCTCCCTGCGGCCAAGGGAGGGTCAGAGATCCCTCTCCCCTTCCCCGGCCCCAGCCATGTTGCCTCCACAGGTAGATTCCTAAAAACCCAAACTGCAGGATGGACCACACGTTTCTCTGTAAAGCAGTCTTCGTGATAATCCCGCTTCCCAAGGGTTAGGTTCTCTAGGGTGGGTGAAGGCCACCTTGGAGCCTAGAGAAAGGAAAACCAATGAACACTTGATCTGTATTGGTCACAACCTCAGCGAGGAGTCAGGCAGTCTAGCCTCCTGGCCCAGAATCCTAGCTGGAAGGTGTTTCCTTGGCAGAACTGCCAGCCACACCCAGAGAAGGTCAGGGCCTCTCCCATTTGCTAAGTGAAATGACTAACTAATTCTGAAGTGGGAGATTTCTATCTGCTCACAATGGCATCGTGATTTATTCATGTGAGGCTGGACCACTTACAGGGACTAGGCCCATATTTCTTGTGGCTTCAAAGTGGTATGCAGCCAACTGTATTTTTCCAAAAGGAATAATTTCTCAAATCCAGCTTGCTTTTCCGGCTGCCGCCAGGAAACCTATAACTCTGGTCACTTAATAGCACCCTCCTTCCTGGGTCTGCAGTCACTTTTTTGAAGGAATGCATTTTTATCTGGGCCTCTGTTCCTTCTCTGGCAATGTAGGGGTTGGGCTAGATGGTATGTCAGGGCCTTTCTAGCCCCTGGGTTCTTTATTTTTAAATTCTTGCCGCTTCTCCCAGCTAACCCTCCTGTTTTCTTAAGGTATTTGCTTCCATAGGACTGAATGCAGGGTAATCAGAGACAACTCAGCTGTTGGAAGCTTCTCGCCTGGTTTCACTTTTCTGCCCAATTACTAAGTCTTAAAGGCACGTAGTGTAGTTTAAACTGTTAGTTCCTGGCCTCTTAAGATTGCACAGATTCACCTAATGTCTTCTGACTTGCAGCCTCCCAGGCTAAAGTCTCAGTAACGAAGAACAAATTCTTAACCCTCGTATGGAGGTAGTGGCTGGCCTACTCCATCTCCATAGTCCCACGCAGGAAGAGGGAGTTAGACTTGTCTCACTTTACAGAACAGTTGAAATGTTATTGCAACTGCTTCATACATTTTGGCTGTGGAATGAGTCAGCTCCTTAATGATTTGGTTGCCACCTTGTGGATTGTCTGGGCGTCGGGAGGGCATGGCAGGGGGTCTCAGGCCTCCTTACAGGGACTAGACTGGCAGGGACAGTCATAGTTTTGCTTCTGTGCATTCTTTCTTGTCTGTTTGACATTCCGATCATATCGAAGATACAATTTATATCCTGTTTTCTTACGTTCATTCTTCTCTGTCATTTCCTCTAAATATATTTATTCGCTATGTGATGTCATACAGAATTTTTGACATGATCGTGTTTAATTTCTATAGTTAAAAAAGAAAACTAGTTAATAAAAAAAATCAAATAGTACATTTAAAAATTTCTTCCTACCATCCTCCTGAACATCTCTAGTCCCAATCCTCAGAAGTGACCATTAAGTTTCTTATATATCCTTCCAGAAATTGTCTATGCATATACAACCATACATATTCTGTATTTTTTAAAATATAGGTGGATCAGACTGTACACATAGAAGGAATCAGAATGTTGTTTTGCAACTTCCTTTTTTAATCTTGTGCATTTTCCCAGATCAGTGTGTTTGTGTCTTTTTAACAGCTACATTGACTGCCTGTTATGAATGAACCATAATTAATTTAACCAGGGCCCGTTGATAGACATTTAGGTTGTTACTGAAATGAGCAACTTTTTGCATACATCTGCATACCTCATTTACTTACCTGCTATCTGCCAAGTATGGTTCTAGGCACTGAGGATTCAACAGTAAACAAGACAAACTCTTGTGTCACCCTTGCACCAGTCAGATAAGTTCTGGAAAGTGGAATTATTGGCAAGTTGATTTATCACATTTATTGGATGATGGGGCATGTAAGCCACATAGAATATTTTACTGAATGTTTCATAAGTCAGTGTTCTCTCCCCTCCCCTCGCCACAGTATGGTCACCCTCTCCCCAGCCTCCCAGTGGTTCAAGGGTCCAGGGTACTAAGGCTTCAGGAAGGTTGCTATAGCAGTGATGGGTGGAGACAGTAATGTATGTTTGCCAGTGTTTTTGAGGTTCCTTATGGTACAGCTTTGCAGTGTGTCTTCACAACTGTGGGAGGAAGTCGGAGTGGCTGGCTTGCACTTTACAGAAGGAAATGGCACAAAGAGAGGCCAAGGTCGGTGGGGCTGGAAGGGATTCCCAGCTCCCCACAAAACTGGCTGGCGGCAAAGCTGAGCAGAGAACCTAGGAAGAGGGGCTCTGCTTCCTGAGACTTCTTTAAGGGGCTCTTGGGATTTCTGCTATTTAGCCTATGTGCAAACTGGAAGAGCAGTTAATTTTTTCTTTTCATTTACTGTATAGAGACGGTTCTCAAGGACTTACATTTCATGAATTCACTTACAGCTGTACTGTGCAACATGGTAGCCACAGGCCACGTATGGCTACTTAAATGTAAAGTAATTAAAATTAAATAAACTTGTAAATTAGTTTACAAGTTTACAACTAATTTACTAATTAGTAAATTAGTTCCTCAGTCAAAGCACCCACGTTTCAAGTGTTCAGTAGCCACATGTGGCTAGCAGCTACCACACTGAAAGGCACAGATATAGAACATTTTCATCATCCGTAGTCCCAACTTTGGCCATAATGCTGCAGCTGACTTCCTGCCTGCAGTTACACAGCGAGGGGTGCAAAGCCACAATCAGGGCCAGTCCTCCGTGTTTTTTCCACTCCAACCTGCCCCGTCGATCCTGGGGACCCCTATGCATATGTCTTCATCTGCCCACTTGCTGATCTGGGGGATTTCAGATTTGGTGCCTGCCATGAGGAGGGCCTCTGCCAAGTAGCTCCGGGTCTGTGTTCTTGCCGTGTCGCCGAGACTAGAAGACCACAGAGTGAGTCAGGCAGCTCCGCATGGGGATGCTGTGCCCTGCAGGCCTTCCCTTGAACTCTCTTCCGCTGAGGTCAGCACACGCATCAACAGCTTATAAACAAGATTGCGGGCAGCTGGGCTGCCGCTCTGCACACAGACCCACCCCACCCAGTGATCTGTAGATCTGGGACAGGTGCTGAGGAATGAGGGCATGTGAAGCTTGTCTTCATGGAGCGAATAAAACCGGGGCTGCTAGCAGAATGACCTAGTGTTTTCCAAAGTGGGGGTGGGTAGACAACTTAGAGACCAAAACTGCTGTAGGAGCTCAGAACAATGAAAGTGCTAGCTCTGAAAATCAAGATGATGGAGAAGGCAGGCAGGTGAGGCCTTTACCTGAGATGGTCGGCTGGGGTTTGGGAGTGATGAGAAATCACTGGTTTAAAGCTGGGAGACAGATAGGGAACATCATCACATTGAAAGGGCCAAGATTTCCTGCACCCATGCATATACCCCTGCCACTAACCTCTTGCTCCTGAAAACTGTAGTTGGGAAAATTGGCAGAGAGTACCAGGCAGTCAATACTGTTGTTATTGTTATTACTATTATTAGTAGTAATAGTAGGTAAATGGAAAGACATGAGTTAAAAATTGTATCCATAGGCAATCTTTAGAAATAGAAGAAACTGCACTTTCCGGTATACCAGGATCTTCCTGTTGTGTGTTTACACTAGGGGTTTTCAAACTTCAGTGGACATTAGAATCACTTGGAGGCCTTGTCGAACCACAGATGCTGGGCCCCACCACCAAAGTTTCTGATTCTGTGGGTCTGAGGTAGGGACTGATAATTGGCATTTCTAACAAATTCCCAGGTGGTACTGATGCTACCGGTTGGGGGTCACACTTTGAGAACCACTATTTTATACCATGAGGTGCTAAGGAGAACTCAGTTTAAGTTTCAGTGGCATAGGTTTAAATTTCTAAGCCCCTTTTATAAATCCTCCTACCCAGGTCCCAGACTATGCTGGCTGTCTAGAACGAGCCTCTGTGCTACCTGGAAACCGCTTTGTTGTTAACTAACTGTGACTGTGTTTCAGATTTTCAGTCCTAACCACCCCTAAGTCTTGAACTTCCACAATGTGCCTCTCTCGCGGTGGGTGTGCTGGGTCACATAGATGAAGTGTAAGACATTGCCCTGCCCTTAAGCAGATTAATCTAGTTTGGGGGTGGGGGAAGGACAAACACAGTAAAGAAAAGGGCACAAAAAGACAATCAAGCGTATTGAATTTTAGGAGCTGACACATTCAGAAGTGTGGATCCGTGGGGGTTGGCACGGTCAGGGAAGACTTCCAGGAAGAGTTGGAACTTGCACTTAAGCAAGGGTAGGATTTGGGTAGGCAGACGGCCTCCCAGGATAGGCAAATAGGGCCAGCAGAAGCCCAGCAGAAGAGGTGTGCTGGGGTGTGGCTGCTGGGAAGCCAGAGAACATTTGGGCAAGTAGAATGGGGCTAGATGATGGCCCCTGAGGCTCAGCCAAGCAGCTCAGGCTTGATGGGCAGGGGAAAAGAGTTTGAGTCAAGGAGAACACGATGACATTAGCGTTTTGGGAAGATGGACTGAGGGAGGTGGGGCGGGGCTGGGGAGTGTGGGTGGAGGGTGGAGGTCTGAGGACAGGGACACTGATCAGGAGGTTGTGCTCAGTGCGTTGGTCTGTAAAAGTCTAGCTCAAGAGGGTGGCAGGTGATAAAGAGGATCTAGCCGAATTCTGTTTAGAAAACATGCACTGCAGACCTTCTGTGTGTCCAGCACTGTATTAAGTGCCTGGGGGTACAAGGATGGACAATTACAGTCTAGCAAGGACATCACACTCTAGTGAGGAAGAAGATATGTAAGAGAGAATTTCAGTAAAATGTGCCGAATCCCATGACGGAGGTGTCCATGGGAGGTGAAGACAAAAAGGGTCTTTGTGTTTAGGACACAAAAAACGTGCTGAGGGAAGAATCAGTGCGGACTGAGTAAGTTCTGGCCGACTTTCCTATGCCTCCTTCTGGTAAAGGGGTCTTATGTTTGCAGACTAGAAAGGAGGTCCTGCCCTTTCCTCCTCTGTTGACTGTGAGGCCCTTGGTGACCCTGCAGCCCAGTGACCTGTCCCCCAGGACACCCTTGACTGGATGATGACAGCACCCTGCTGTGCTGGTTGGGGGGCATCCATTCAAGTGTTTCTGTTTCTCATTTCCTTACTGCTGAAACAACACAGGAAATTTTAAAAGGAAAAGTTTCACTCAACTATTTATCATCCTCACACACTGTTGCATCTGTGCGCTCTCCTATTTTTTGGCCACGTGAGTGTACTTAAAATAAAAATTGAATCAAGCCATACATATCATTTGCACATGTTCACTTATCATTATTTTATAAACATGACGTTCATGTTTACCATTTTCACGTTTGTGTATTTGTCCGTTGCATCCAGAGCAGCGGATTGCCATGGCATTCCTTAGAGGAGGATGCTTAGCCTGTTTCCAGCTCTTCCTTGTCTATGGAGCTGTGCTTTCTTACGAAGTCTCTCTGTAGGCTAAATTCCCAAAGAACACTGTCCTTGGACTCAGATCATCTGATTTAAGTTCCAGATCTGTGGCTAGTTAGCTCTGTGACCTTAAGTCTCTGAGCCTCAACTTCCTGGTCTGTATAATGAAGACCTGGTCTGTATAATGCTGACTGTGCAGGGTGTTCAGATATGGCCTGAGGCCAATGCACGTAGACGAGCTTCATAAAGAGTCTATATGTTAAGGCACACTGGGCATCATCTGGTAAGAGCACGTGAATATTTTTGTTTCTTTTTTTAAAAATAGAGATATAATTTACATACGATTCACCCATTTATAATGTATAATCAGTGTCTTTAGTATATTTAGAGTTGTGTGACCATTACCATAATCAATTTTAGACTATTTCATTACCCCCCGCCCCGAGAAAACCTGTACCCATTAAGAGTCACTCCCCATTTCCCCCAAACTCCCTAGCTTTAGGCAACCACCAGTCTCCCTTCTGTCTCTATGGATTTGCCTATTTGGGACTTTTTTTTTTTTTGAGGCAGAGTCTCTCTGTATCACCCAGGCTAGAGTGCTGTGACGTCAGCTTAGCTCACAGCAACCTCAAACTCCTGGGCTCCAGCGATCCTTTTGCCTCAGCCTCCCAAGTAGCTAGGACTACAGGCTTGTGCCACCACTCCTGGCTATTTTTTTCTATTTTTAGTTGTCCAGCTAATTTCTTTCTATTTTTAGTAGAGACGGGGGTCTCGCTTTTGCTGAGGCTGGTCTCGAACTCCTGACCTCAAGCGATCCTCCTGCCTCGGCCTCCCAGAGAGCTAGGATTACAGGCTTGAGCCACCGCGCCCAGCCTGGACATTTTATATAAACAGAATTATACAATATGTCACCCTTTGTGACTGGCTTCTTTGACTTAGCATATTATTTTCAAGGTTAATTCATGTTGTAGTATAGATCAGTCCTTTAGTCCCTTTACTTGTCAAATAATATCCTGTTATATAGCTATACCACGTTTTGTTCATCCATTCACTAGTTGATGGACATTTGGGCTGTTTGCGTCTTTTGAGGGGGTTGGGGTGGGGACAGGCAAGTTGTTACTCCTTAGCAGATTCTGATTTCTGTGGCCACCATTCTCTAACATGGGTCTTGATACATAGTTCTAAATGGCAACAGCAAACGCTGGCAGATAGACAGCCAAAGTGGGAGTGGGCAGGGGAGAAAAACAAAAAACTATCTTGCCCACAAAGGAGGGGGAGTGAACACAAGGACTAGATCCAGGAAAATAATCTAACTCAACCCATGTAAAACTCTGTGACATGGGCAAACCCAGCCTGCCCGATGGGGCTCTCCACCATGTGAGAGCAAACACCATCACATGCCCCAGGCTATTTAAAGTAGAACTCCTGGTCCTTTTTGCAGTGTTTAATAGTTAAACCACAGAAATCATTGATAGCTAACTGTTAGGGGAAGCATCATAGAGCTGTTCCAGGGGGTTTTGGGAAATCCTCATGTAGAATAAGCCTGTGCCTTCCAGGAGGGGACCACTGCCTTCCTTCCCAGCACTAACTTTCTCTGGAGCTGGGAGATCAGGGTAGGGGCTTGAAGAGACAGGGGAGGTTCCTGCAGGCCCTTAGAGGATGGAAAGCACTGGCTAGAGCTAGGAGGAGGTGGGACATCTTGGGCAGGTGGGAGCAGGGGACAGGTCACCATGATAGGGGACAGGGGAAGATAGAGACGCCAGGTCACAGGCTGAGGGGATCCTGTACCTTCTGACACTTTGGGGGTAAGTGAGAAAGGGTTGTGTGGTGGTAAACATGATGAGGTGAGGGTGGACCACCCCTGCCTGGTAGCTTCCCTCTTGCTGCTGGTGGAGGTTTTACCAAGCGAGGTTTGAGCCTCCTGTATTTCAGTGGCTTCCTGGAGTCAGACTGCCTGTGGGCCGGAGGGAAGAATAGTCTCCACGTCCTTCTTGGCTACCTGCTAGACTGACGTAATCTGTACCTGGCCTTATCCTCTTCCAGTTGCCGGGCCTTCCCCATGCAGGCGCCAAGTCTGAGCTGTCTGAAACATGAGGCAGGCTGAGGAGGGAAGAGAACTGGGCCGCCTGTTAGGAGACCTATCTGGTCCTGCATCTGTCACTGCCTGGGAGGGTAGGTGACTTGGGCAAGTTCCTTCCCTTCGCTGGGCCTTGGTTTCCCCATCTGTTAGGTGAGGGTGATGATGAGAAGTTCCTTTTATTTTCATGGTTCTGTGAAGTTTGCCAAGTTTTCTCATGTACTAGAGGATCTCAGACAACTTTCCTTGGTTAGTTTTTCCCTGCTTTGGCGGATTGGGAATGGAGTTAGTGGAATTTGTTGCTTCTCTTGAGGGTCCTGATATAGGTGATGAGGTTGTACATCCTTAGCTGGGAGTTTTCAAGGGCTGACATATACTGTATAGACCAGGGCATGATATGCAGAGAAGAGTCATATTGGCTGCTTCTGCTACCTGACCAGGCAGTCTGGAGGCCTGTGTCCTCTGATGGCAAGGGCTGTACTTCAGCCTCTGGACTGTTTTTAGTAAACTGGCAAAAGCTACACGTGTCAGAACTCCGGTGGGTACACATCTTGGTGGCAGGTGCTGCTTTGGTGTCAGAGGGCTCAGGTTGGCCTGGTGAAGCTGGATGGACCATTGTGGTGGGCTGGGACCCTTCTGTGTGGGTTGGTCCTGAAGCCCTCTTGGGAGTGATGAGTGACAGAAGATAGCATAGGGAGAGCCCCATTGGGCAGGCTGGGTTTGCCCATGTCACAGAGTTTTACATGGGTTGAGTTTGGTTATTTTCCTGGATCTATTCCTTGTGTTCACTTCCCCTCCTTTGTGGGCAAGATAATTTTTTGTTTTTCTTCCCTGCCCATTCCCACTTTGGCTGTCTATCTGCCAGTGTTTGCTGTTGGCTTCAAGCTCGAGGGACTGTGGCTGATTGGTACAGCCCATTCCCATTTTGGGAGGGCACATGGCTGTCCTACCTCCTGGGTTGTTTCAGCCATCACTTTCCACATCTTCTCCAGCACCTGCATGTCTTTCTAAACTGCACATGGCATTCCTGGGCTGGCATCTAGGATTTAGGTCAAGGGAAGATAAGTTTCTGCTCTCGTTTCTAATATCTTTGGTGACTGTATTTACTAAACCCCTGATCAAAACACATGGCCTCACACACAGAACCTGAAAGTAGAACAAAGTGTTAGAAATTGCTACTCTTTGGGAAAATCTAGGTAGGATGATTTGCTGTGAGCTACTGGATAGCCCTCTGAGAAGAGCCTCCTGCCTTGCCTGAGACCACAGGACAGAAGACACCTCAGGGATGGGTATTTGACTTACTCAGAAAACATGTCTTTGTCTTGTCAAAGCCACAATCTTGCACCCTTAAGTGCAGGCCAGAGACCAGAGCAGGACAGCAGGTGGCCTAGCCAAGGCTTTGAGCTCAGTTTCCCTGTTTGGGAAGTGGGGGTTCTCTGATAGTCACCTTCAATACTCTTTTAATTGCTAGGAGGATTAGGTAAGAGAGTGTTTTGAAAGCTTGTGAAAACCCTCATGTCAAAGGAGTTGTGGGAGTAGAAGGAATTAATGTTTCAAAGCAAAGAAAGAGAAGTCGTCACTGATACTGGTACTGAAGCCAAGAATGCGAGGTCAAAGAACAACCTGTGGTTGCTCAAAGGGAAGGTGTGGCTCTCAGAGTTGTAGGATCCTTGGGTTGTATCCTTGGCTGGCTGGGGAGGCAGTGCTACCTGTGCTCGGTGAATTTGCACATGTGTGCGCGCCCCAGAGCCTGTGAGAAAGCCCATTGCCAAACCAAGGGCCCATTGTGGGGTCGTTGTGACAAAAGCTGAGGGGAAAGACCCTACCAAAGCAGCCACCGGGTTCCATCGAGGCCTAGCGGAGACCCCCAAGTTCACCCCTGCAAATGGGATAGTGATGTCTTTGAAAGTCTGTATCCCACTAAGGAGCTCAAAATTCTCAGAATACTCATCCTTTCTAAACCAAGCTGCCCCATGCAGGCAAAGGTATCAGCATGCGGCAAGCCACGGAAGAGGAGGAGGATAATTTTTTTTAGAAAATGAAGGTCCCCCTATTGAATTAATGGATCTAGGCATTGATTATCAAATGCTGCTATGTCACAAAGAGAGAGAGAGCTGACCTTATGTACCTCGTGATGGAAACGCTCAGCACCGCCTATGAGGGAGTCCTGCCAGAAACTCAAACCTGAACTGATCGAGCCTCTAGATTCAGCTACTAATTTACAGTGAATACAAGAGACAGAGGAACATGTAAACAGCATTATGGGGAAGTGATCAGCACAATCCAAACTGTGGGGAGAGAAAAAGGGCAGCGGGGAATCAAAGATTAAAAGAGACTTAAGAGACATATCTATCACTTGCAATATATGACATTATTTGGATTTTGATTTGATGAAACTGTCAAAAAAAAACCTTTTTGGCATAATTGGGGAAATATGAACACCAACTAGACACTGATGACATCAAAGAAGTATTGTTAATTTTTAAAAGTGTGATAGGTACTGTGGTTATAGTTTTAAAAAAAGAGACCCTATCTTTTAGAGATATATATTGAAATAGATAATATGATATCTGGGATTTGCTTCAAAATAATCTAGTGGGGAGGGGAACAGGAAGGCATGTAGATGAAATAAGATGGCTATGAGTTGATGAGAGTTGAAGTTTTAAAAAAATCTAGTGAGATTTGACAAAAACTTTTATGAGATGAGACCACTTGATTCAAGTTGATTCAGAAACCAATCTATTATATGGACATGCCTCTCAGTCTCAGTGTCGTGGACATTATTGAAATATTTTCAAATCAAATGAACTCCAATACAGTAGAACACAAAATAGGACTATTTTCTGGGTTGGCACAAACTGCTAGTAATAATACTAGTCAACTAGTGTCTACAGAGAACCTACTATGCTTTGGATGCTGTTCTAAGCCCTTTGCATTTGTTCATTTAATCCTCACAACAACCCTGTAAGACAGATGCTATTATCGGCCTTAGTATTTATAATACACTATTAATTTTGGAATGGTTTATATTTCAGAAAAGTTACAAAGATATCACAGAGTTCCATATACCCCTCACCCGATTTCCCCTAATGTTAATATCTTACATGACTATGGTATGTTTGTCAAATCTAAGAAACCAACATTAGTACATTTACTAATTATTTATTAGAACTATTAACTAAACTCCAGACTTTACATGGATTTCATCAGTTTTTCTGTTCCAGGGTCCCATCCAGGATCTCACATTGCATTTAGCTGTCGTGTCTCCTTAGTCTCCTTTGGTCTGTGTTTCTTTTCGTAGTCTTATTCTTTGTTTTTCCTGATTCTGAGGAAGTTGGAGGAATACTGGTTATGTATTTGTAGGATGTCCTCAATCTGGGTTTGTCTGATGTCTTTTTTCATGATTAGACTGGGTTACGGGTTTTGAGGAAGAATACTACAGAGGGAAGTGCCCTTCTCATCACTTCATATCGGGAGTATGAGATACCAGCATGACTTATCCCTGGTGATGTTAGCCTCGATTGCTTAGTTAGGTGGTGCCCGCCAGGTCTCCCCACTGTTGAGTTGCTGCTTTCTCTTTCCCTGCTCTCAAAGGAGTGACTCACTCAGTCCAGCCCCCACTCGAGGGGAAGGGAATTAGGCTTCACCTCTTGGAAGGCATAGTATCTACATACCATACATTATTTGAGATTCTTCTGTAAGGAATATTTAATAACCTCATTTAAAAGATGAGGAAGCTGAGGCACAAAGTGACAGACTAACTTACCCAAGGGCTGCATTCTCTACGAGCAGACACATCTGTGTCTGCTTAGCCTTGTGAATACTCTAAACTCGAACAATTTCCTGTATAGCATGATCCCCTGAATTGGCTCTAAGAATCACTTTGTCCCCCAGTTCACGCTGACATTCTTTCACCAGCTCCCAGCACAAATCACAGAATCCCTTAGGGTTGAGACGGAAGGAACATGGAATACGTTTGACCCAGTGATTTTCATCCCACGTAGCATTTCTTAGAACCCAGGTCCCCCAGGACACCACAGGGGTAAAGGGGACAGTGAATTGAGCAGGTGGCTCCCCCACCCCTAGTATTTCTTTTTGCATCTGTTCTACACACTAAGCTTTCCTAGCTAAGAAGTTTGGAGACCATGGATCTTGTCCCAGTCCCATCACCTCATTTAGAATAAGGAAACTAAGGCCCAGAGAGGATGACTGATTTGTTCTTGATCACTCAACTGGCTAAACCTGGGCTCTTAACTCTGCCACGGGTCAGCAAAGAAGCAGAGAAGCGTTGGATGCCCCATGAGGACCTAATTTTGCAGTCTGTAAAATGTATTCAGGTCTTTGCCAGAGCAAAGCAGTGGCTATGATGAAGCGCTGTTGCTAAATCTTCCTGTAAGTGTTGCTGTTCCAAGTTTTTCCTTATTCAGGCTAATTTCTGGTTTGGGTAAGTTGATAAAGGATTCTATCATAACTCTACTGTACCACCTCTGCTCCCACAAAACACACACACACACAAACACGCACACCCCGCACCCCCTGCTAGTTTCATTAATTAGGCAATTCTCTGTTAACAAGACCCAGGACTCTAAGGAATGATGCTTTAGAGATGAGATGATAGCCAGTGGGTTTACACTGGGGGCAAAGACACCCTGAACTCTTACCAACTAGCTGCCTATTGTGTCTGTACGAGATCGATGGAGGCCATGCATTTGCAGTTTACAAAGCATGTTAACTTGTTTGTGACACAGCAGCCTCGCCTGGGCAGATATTACCCTCATTCTACGGAAGAGGAAACTGAAGCTGAGGCAGGTTAGGATGTGTTCTGATACATCTTCCAGATGGTCATCCATCCATTAATTAATTAAAAAATGTTTTCTACTATTGACTGTTATGTGCAAATTATCATGATGAATGCTATGGAAGACACACGGACAAATAGGAGAAACTATTAAGACCTTTCAAGATTTGTTCATCTTCAAAAGTGTTTTATCAAAGCACATACACAGGATGTTCATTGCTGGAGAATGTAAAGCTGATTCATGTTTCCAAAAAGAAGACCCAAATAGAAAAGGAATTTCTGATGAACTCTGTTAATAAAAAACATTTTAAACCGGCCCATCCTTTCTTCCTAACACTATGCTTAATTGGTGTTGAGCCGAGACATTTCCCCTAGACGTGGATCAGAAGTGCCACCTTGGAGGCTAATCGTGCCATTCTAAGGCTCCTGAGCTTGGCTCCTCTGTAATAGGAGTCGGTAAAACCTGTCCCGAGGGCCTCCCGGGCTTTTTTTGGGTGTGAAATGACAGAAACCACTTTGCAAATCATAAAGTTACTCTTCAAGGGCTACTTCTTATTAATATTATTCGTGGAAGGAGTCATTCAACAGATATGTGTTTGCTCATGATACTGCCTTTACCAAGGCAGGAAAACAGATTTTCAGCAAGAGGTTCAGAACCAAAGGAAAGTTGGAGTCAATTTTGGGTGCCCAGGATTCTGCTAGGGAGTGGAGTGGGGCCTTGCAATATTTTCTGAATCAGCACTTCTCACACTTTCAGTATGTACCTGAATCACTGGGAGTCATGTCAACACGCAGATTCTGACTCAGTAGGGCTGCGGTGGGGTCTGAGAGTCTGCTTTTCCAGCAAGCTCCCAGGTGAAGTCACTGCTGCTGGTCCAAGGACTGCATTTTGAGGAACAGTGTTCTTAGGGGTGCAGTGTCCAGCAGTGAGGAGAGGAAGTGCAGCCCAGAGCCCTGGGGTGGGGGTGGGAGGCAGGACATGCCGCTGACCTGTTTGAGCCATAGCAGGAGATTTCCAGAAAGGTCTTTTTGAGAGCTCTGATCACTACTTAATGCCCCCACTTCCTTCCATTCCCCCCCCCCCCGCAGTGGGAAGAGATTGTTGTCTTCTTAGATTGTATATTTGCTCTGAATTGCAGAGGGAGAAAGTGTATGTTTTGAGTGCTTGAGCCCCATCTGGGAGTAAGATGAGGAAGGAAGGAGATTGAGGAAGGCAGGAGATTGCACCATCATATATGGGAACTGTCCTTTTTTGGAGCCAAGTTGCCCTTCTTATCACTTCATATCAGGGGACACGTGATACCAACATGACTCATCACTGGTGATGTTAGCCCCGATTGCTTAGGCTGGACGGTGATCTAGAGATAGCAGAGGGAGCCAGTGCCTGCCCTCAGCATCTGATGGTGCGGCACGGCAGGACCCAGGACAGACCAGAGGTTGTTTTTTCTTTTCTTTTTTTTTTTTAAGCAGGTAGTGGAGGTGGTTGAAGAGTGTTGACTTAAGTGTTTTGAAGAAGGGAAGGACTGAGAAGGGAGTAATCAGAGGATGCCCCCACTGCATTTTTTTTGCATTCCTCTGATGCCTTTTGTCCTCACCTATTCCCAGCTTGCCAGGCTCTGGGTGCCCTCCTGCAGCCCTCTAGCACCCCAGAGACCTCTGCTGCAGAGCCCGTCTTGTTCTGCCTTCTCCCTAAGTACCTCATTTCTCCCCAAACTCTAACATTACCCCTTCTCCCGTCACATCAAAATTTCCCTTCCCCCCCAGCATAGCTGAATTCTGCCAATTGGTAGGAAAGCAATCTGATTCGATTAATTTATATTAAGGTATACATGACTACTAACTAATTGACTATTATAATAGTTATTTGTGTTGCTGTGAGTTGTGGCACACATGGATTCCTCCCTAGTTCTCTCCTCCTAGTCAGAACCTATGCTTTAGGGAAAACCGGAGACTTTGTAGAGGTCTCTTTTGCTGTAGATAGTGACACCTCAGGTGTCTGGGTGTGGAGGGAGCTGTGGGGGCAAAATCCAGGTATGCTTGGGGTAGGCATGTCTGTTCAGGGAGAGAGGTTCCCTCTGCTCCACAGCAGGCCCCAGGAAAAGCAGGAGGCTGTGACTGAGGGGAAGTTTGCTGTGGTGGTGTGATTTTCACATTGGGTCCTGTGGTGCAGACATAGAGGCTGCTGTGTGTGTGCACACAAGTGTGTGAAGTAGTCATACGAGTGCTTTGTGTCGTTTCCCTTTCAACCAAAGCATCTTTGCCTTGGTGTATTTCGTACATTAAACTTCTATGTAATGTTTATTTGAAAAAAGCATTCTTATATATAAGAAGGCTTAAAAATGGTTGCCAGGCCAGTGCAGTGGCTCATGCCTTTAATCCTAGCACTCTGGGAGGCTGGGGCAGGAGGATCGCTTGAGGTCAGGAATTTGAGACCAGCCTGAGCAGAAGTGAGACCCTGGCTCTACAAAAAAATAGAAAAATTAGCTGGGTGTCGTGGTACATGCCTATAGTCCCAGCTACTCAGGGGGCTGAGGCAGGAGGACTGTTTGAGGCCAGGAGTTTGAAGTTGCCGTGAGCTATGATGATGCCACTGCACTCTAGCTAAGGTGACACATCAAGAATCTATCTAAAAAAAAAAAAAAAAAAGCTTGCCTCTGGCAAGCAGAGCTGGGGCAAGGGGCTTTTTATCTCCATCATAAAAGGCCTCATGTGCAATTTCCATGTTCATATCTATTATTTTGTTTAAAAAAATTAAAAATAAATAATGAGAAGAAAAAGACCTCTGCTGCTAGAGCAAGTTTGGAAATCCTTGCTGACATAGAAAGACACAGGAGAAGGAGTAGAGAGACCTGGGGTCTTGGGCTGCTCTGCTGTGACTGCTCTGTGGCCTTGTGAAACGGCGGAGAGAGGGTGCTTATTCTCCCTGTGCTCTGACCTGCAATTCCACGAGAAGCAGCTGTTGGCAGCTGTGGAAAGGCTTGGGTCTGACCGCTCGCCTGTGGATAGTCCTGACCCCAACCCCAGCTTGGTCAAATAATTCCTGGGCTGGAGAGGACGAGGGATTTCGACCAAATAAACTAGTTTGCTTCTTACTGGCCTCTGGGATCTGTGGGAAAATTCCTCCCAGAACAGAGAGTGACCGCAGAAGAGTAACTGGGCCAGCTTCCAGCAGAGTCCACACCATGCTCCCGAGCTGAGTTTAGTCTGTGTCAAAGTGCATACTCTGTACCTTATGTGGGATTGGTGTCCTGGAGGTAAAAAGAACTTTCACAAGGGCATGGGAGAGTCAAAACACAGAATGTTTAGTTAGCAAAGAGAAGATTTGCGAGGGTGGGGACAGGGTAGCTGTGTTCTTCCAGTATTTGGTGTTTCTTACATGGATGGGGGACTGCGTCTTGTTCATTTTTGTGTTCCCAGTAGGTACCTACACTTAAGACTCATTTATTTAACTAATACTCATTGAGCACTGATAGATGCTAAAAGCACAATGGTGAACAAGACAGTGCCATCCCTGCCTTCTAGGAGTTTACAGCAGAGGGTGGGATCCGGCAAGTAGATAGTCAGGACAGTCCGGGACAGTAAGAGCTGTGCACACAGAGGATACCTGTTGTCATGGTCATGGTGATCCCAGCCGCTCCTGCCTGGGCTTCCTGGCAATTCCCCTGGGTGTCCTCTGGGGGTGAGCCCACCCAGCAGAGACCCTGGGACCCAGGGAGAGAACCCAGGTTATGTGGGTTCCTTTCTCTGTGTGTGTGGGAGCCTTGTCAGCCAGGCAGGAGACCCTGCAGAATCCCTGACCTGGAAGAAACTGGGTGATGGCAGGTGACCTGAGGGAGACAGTCCATCCCTTGGCTGTCCTGGGCCCTGACATGTTGAGACACAACCTGGCTTCTCCTGCTCCGGAGGGAAAGCTCGGACCTGCTCTCACTCGAGATAAGGCAGGCATGTGCTGGTCTGGTCAACCCAGGTCTGCGTGGGAGCAGTGACTACTCTGTGGGCTTGTTTGTCTGAGCATGTAGGTGATTTTGGGGGTATTGAGGAGTAGGAAAGGGAGCCTGCAAACATGGGTAAAAATGTTTGCTCTGAACCATGATGTTCATTGTCTAATTGGCTCATCCTTCATCAATCAGAAGCCGTTCACTGAGTACCACGGATATGCCAGGCTCTGTGCTAAGTGTTCTCATATTTCTCAAATTAATTTTTCTCAACTGTGCTATGAGATAAGGGTATTATTTTCATTTCACAGGTGGGGAAACTAAAGCCTAACGAGCTAAAAATAAAATCATATTTGATGGTGTTTACCATTTGCCAGATGCTGTTCCAGGCGCTTGTGTGGATCGATGCATTAAATCCTCATGATAGCCTTTGCAGTTGTTGTCATGCCCACCTTTCAGATGACAAAACTTGCCCAAGTTCTCTCAGCCAGCTAGTGGTGGGACTGGGCTGGAGCTGTCCTGAGGTCCTTCCCAGATCTGAGCCCTCCATGCCCTCCGAGTGCTACTGGCTAACTCCTGCCCCTCTGTGACTCCAGTGCAGGCCATGAGGGAGGTTAAGGCCACCTGGAGGTAGCTATCCAGGGTTGAGGTTGGGGGGTGGCTTTCTAGAAGAAAGAGGCCATTTTAGAGACTGGGGTTCATTGTAGATTTTAGCTGGAGTAGACAGAGAAAAAAATAAATCATATTGGCTATGACACATACTTTTCCTGCGTCCTGACAATTAGGCTTAAAGGAAACCCGCCAGGCAGTGCCAAAGCCTATAATGACTTAGTGCAGAATTAGAGGAACTGGGCAGGTGTGGCAGCCCTGAAGGCGCCCGGTAGCTGCTAATTGGGAGTGGTGATGACAGAGGAGATGACACAGCTGTACTCTGAGCCACTTGTCCAACAGAGGCTCTGGCTTCTGCTGGGGAATAGAGTTTGGAGGAAAATATGCTTCTAAGAGAACGTGGACATTCCTTCCATTCCCACCCTGCCCTCCAGGCTTGTGGTCATAGGGAGGCTGGGTGTGGGTCTAAAGCCAAATCCTTTGAGGGTGGGGATGAGGGAATGAGCATGTGTAAGCATGGGGACAAGGGGGGAAGGAGGGATGCACCATTTCATTCCTGTGGGAAATGCTTTCTGTTCTGCAATCAATCAACTTGGCCATTAGGATCAATGCAAATGATTATTTGGATGGTCCTCCCTTGGGAAAAGCCTTTAACACGATGGGACCCCTCCTTCAGCCATCTGTGAAATGGGCTAGGCTCTGTCTTTGCAGGCACGCTCTGCAGCTCACTATTTTTCTCCATGCTTGTTTCCTGGGCCAGTGAATGCTGCAGTGATGGCAGCACAGAACCACCTATGGTTCCTCATGCTCATGTATGTTAAGGATTCAAGGCAACATGTAACGAGAGGCACATAGACAGAATCTGAAAATAAAGATAGAAGATCAAAAGCCACATGCCCTCCAGAGGATTATGATTTAGCAAACATGTGATAAGGCCTAGGTATCTGCATTTTTAACAAGCTGCCCACATGATCCTGATACCCTCCAAGTTTGAGAACCAGCCGTGCAAAGGAAGGGGAAGGAAATACACCAAGATCTAGGCCACCATAGTTGTTACCATTGACCACCAAGACAACAAAAAAGAAATAACATAGATTATGTCATTTTCATTTTCTGCAATGAGGAAGGGTATCAGTTTTTCAGGGTAGACAAACATCTTGTTGCTAGTAAGTTCTGAAAGAAAACCATTATTAGAGTCCAGTCACAAAGGACATTGTAAAACACAATGGATAACTTAGTGGCAGGGAGATGCTTTGCATCCCTAGTGGGATCTGTTGTGCTGGTTCCCACACAACTGTAGCCCACCGTGAAGGCACTAGGCCCACTCTGCAACTGACCTGGCCCATAGGAGGGATGTTGCCAGGAGCAAGAGTGTAGTGACTTTGAGGAAAGGACAAGGCGTGGGGGCTTAGGGGTGGTGATGGATCCCCTGGGCCTGTGTGGGAAGTTTGAAGGTATAACCTGGAGTGCCTAGGTGACCAACAGTGGCAAGAGTCTCACTGAGGCACAGAATCGCTCCCTTCAGAGTGCCCCTGAGGCATAGCAGTCCCGTGATTGAAGTGACAGACAGGAGGAGAGACAGGTAAAGGGAAAAGACTGGCTAACATCATCTGATACTGAGAAAGACCTACGGCTCCTTTATGTGAGTAAACTCGTAAGGACTCTGGCCTGTGAGAAAATCAGTTAGGGAAAATGTTTGTAACATACATGGCAAAGGGTTAATATGATAAATAAGTAAAGAGCTTTTAAAAATAATAAGAAAAAGGCAAACACCTCAATAGAAAAATTAGCAAAGCATATACGAGTAGGCAGTTCAAATTACCAATAAATGTAGGAAGAGATGTTCATTCTGACAAGTAATCAGTTAGCTACAAGTTAATTAGTTCAAGTTAAAACAATGAGCTGTCAGCTTTCAAATATCAAAGTGGTAAAGTGGAAAAAAACAATGAACCAGTATTTGGTGAGATGTTTGGAAGGTGGAGAGGGAGGGCTGAGGATATTTATGGCTGTTGTGAGTGTTACTGAGACAATCTTTCTGGAGGATAATTTGTCAAGCATCAAAAACCTTAAAAATGTACATATCTTTTAATGAAGGATTCTACTTCTTAGAATTTATCTTAAGAAAGATAATCAGTGGGAGGCCGAGGTGAGCAGATCATTTGACCTCAGGAGTTCGAGACCAGCCCGAGCAAGAGTGAGACCCCGTCTCTACCAAAAAAATAGAAATTAGCTGGACAACTACAAACATATAGAAAAATTAGCCGGGCATGGTGGCGCATTCCTGTAGTCCCAGCTACTTGGGAGGCTGAGGCAGTAGAATCACTTGAGCCCAGGAGTTTGAGGTTGCTGTGAGCTAGGCTGACGCCACGGCACTCTAGCCAGGGCAACAGAGTGAGACCCTGTCTCAAAAAAAAAAAAAAAAGAAAGATAATCAGGGATATATGCAGAGATTTATACATAAGGGTATTTATAATAGTGTTATTAATGATATTAAAAGTTGGAAATCATATAAACGTCCAAAATTAAGAATTTCCTTTAAGGCTGTGCATGGTGGCTCACCCCTGTAATCCTAGCACTTTGGGAAGCCGAGTGCGGAGAATTGCTTGAGGTCAGGAATTTGAGACCAGCCTGAGCAACATAGCAAGACCCTGTCTCTACAAAAAATTTAAAAACTAACAGGGTGTGGTGTTCATCTGTAGTCCCAGCTACTCAGGAGGCTAAGGCAGGAGGATCACCTGAACTCAGGAGTTTCAGATTGCAGTGAGCTACGGTGATGCCACTGCACTCTAGCCCAGGCAACAGAACAACACCCTGTCTCAAAAAAAAAAAAAAAAAAAAAAAAGTTTTTCTTTTAAAAGCCATTATCTGTATAATGGGATATTATGTAGCTATCTAAAATTAGGTATTAAAATAATTTTTAATTATGAGAAGAAATATTCATGAACTATTTTTAAGTGGAGAATTTTAAAAAGTAGGCTTCAAAATAGTATATACGGTATCATCTCATATTAAAACAATGAACAAATAAAAAAGACTTTTCATATACACTGAAACAAATTGATGAGAGCAGATGCACAAATAGTAATGATAGTTATCTCAGGAAGATAGGATTAAGGAAAATTTTTAGCTGCTTCTTTGTAATTTCACGTTTTCTTTTTTCATTTCTTAATAATGAACATTTTTCTTCTGTAACTGAAAAAATGAAGAATATTTTCTTTTTTAAGCGAATCTGCCAATGAAGTGCTCCTGCTACACTGAGGGCAGGCTGAGGGTGACAAGGCCCTTCACCCCCACTCTTCCTGCTTCTTCCGTTTACATTATCATTTCTGCAAACACTGGCCGAAAACCTGTTTTGTGCCCGGTGCTGACCTGGGCCCTGTGAGAGTTATAAAGATAACAGTTCTTACTCTCCAGGCTCTTACAGCCTGGTTGGTAGTTGAGGGCTAAGATGAATGCCCAGGTCATTTGTAATAGAAATACTTTCATGGCGTTTGGAGTGTTCAGCATTTCGCTGGGTGTGAAGATGGTACAGGGGCTTCTCACTGAGAGTGCCTGAGATCTGCTCTCCTTGCTTAAAGCCCTATCCCCCTCTGTCTTTGAAAATTTCGTTAGCTAACATGAGTGGTCAGTCTCCATGCAACAGGAAACCCAGAAACCACCCTGTGTGTCTACAGGATGTGTTTCATACTGACACATACATGTGACTTATTGACCTGCATCAGAGACTCTAACAAGGATGGACGTGGAGACCTGAAAGAGATATCTTGGTCCAACCTTTCATTTTTGGATAAGGAAACTGAGGCCTCCTGAGAGAAGGGGGGTTGGAAGTTGGTGGTGGAGCCAGGACTCCTAACCCTGTGCTCTGCCCACAACACGTGATCCTCCCCATTCACAGCCCTCGAGTGTCTGGGAGAGGCAGGCAATCTTGGGCATTGTCAAGTAATGGTGAGGAACCAAACCTGGGGTAAAAACTTCACAGAAATTCTGAGAAACAGAGACCATCTACCCTAGATGGCTAAGAGTTGAGTATCAATGAAGAAGTTGCAACAAGAACCCCTCGGGCCATAAGATCCATGTGTGCACAGAAGAAAATGGAAAGAAATCACTGGTTCCGATCTGTGCACACATCCACCTTCACATGTGCGGACACACACAGTCCTCTGCAGGGCCATCTATTTAGTGTGAATTTTAGACAAGTGGAAAGACCTTTCTATGCCCAAGTCATTTCCCCGTTTGTCCAATGTCTGCCTAAATGTGCCACCATTAAAGCCCTTTTGGTCAAAAATGCTGTTAAAATGTGAAGGTGTTACTTTGGAGGGAGGTCAGATTAACCCTTGGAAATCCCTTCACCTCCTGTGAATTTTGGGAAGGACTGCAGGGGGGTGTGGGCCAGGAGAAGGTGCGAAGTCCACAGGAGACAGGCTAGGTGCAGGAGAGCTCTTTGTACTGGGGGGAGGAGTCTGGCAAGCTGGTGGGGTGGCGGGGTGGGGGAGATGTAGTCTAGAAGATGAGCTGTTCACTTCACCTTTTTATGAGGGATAACCCTATACCCCCACAGTGGTAGGAAAGCCTCAAGCCACCCTGGATTTTTCCATCTTTTTTCTGCAGTCCTTTTCTTGTGCTGCAGCGTGAGCTCATGTTTAAGGTGTTATACTTTATGGTCCCGTCTCCTGGACTTTGCCCAGGCTGTGGGCCTGGCTGACATTTCTAGGAGCGAGCAAGCTGACCTGTTCTGTTGAAGTTCTTTTGCTAATCCAATGTACGTCTGAGTGTCAGGACCTCGGAGGGATGGGAAGGGTGCCTGACCCAACTGAGCACAGCTGGCCACTTGGCCGCTTGTTCTTGCCTTCCCTCCACCCCACAAGGAGGAGACGAAAGGGCAAGTTCAGACTCCTGGTGTATTTCCTTGAGGAAGGACCACTTGACAGGGAGGAAGTGGGGTGGAGAGTAGTGACTTGGGGCAGAATGAAGCATTTGTGTATCACTCCCTGCCTCTCCAACCGCTGCACGTATTTCTTTCACACCCATGCTATAGATTTCCTTTTCATCAGTGTTTGATCGCTGCAATAAAATATATGCCTCAGCCGGGCGCGGTGGCTCACGCCTGTAATCCTAGCTCTCTGGGAGGCCGAGGCGGGCGGATTGTTTGAGCTCAGGAGTTCGAGACCAGCTTGAGCAAGAGCGAGACCCCGTATCTACCAAAAATAGAAAGAAATTAATTGGACAG